>LNAR01000346.1:0-33692 GCA_001630585.1 Pseudogymnoascus sp. BL549 | reverse complement strand
AGCTAGGCTTGGTCTACAAGCTAGGCTTGGTCTACAAGCTAGGCTAGTAGAAGCATCTATATTATACAACCAATTGCTCCTATTTCTTATACTTAATTTTAAAACATATCTAACTTTTGTACCTATTGCTTGATTTTCTTAAAAATTTGTTTATAATTTTTGTATAATTAAAGAGTATTTTTATACTTTATTTCAGATTTTTAAAATCGCTCTAGAAATCTTTGAGAAATTTGACTATAAAACATTCTATTCCCCTCTAGCGCTACTGTAGTATATCCTATTTTTAAAATAACTACTTAGAACAACTATAACTTCTGTACCTTATATAATATAGCCTTAAGACCAAGTTTATATAATTTGTAGAGTCAAGTAGTATCTTGATACTTATTTTCGAAATTTTATAGTTGTATATTACTGTAAGAAAGCTGATTTTATATATAGTATCTATATATCTTATAGTTTGTACTGCACAAAGTCACTTGTAGTATAATGAGTATATAGTACCTGATCCTGAGTAGTGTGTTATACCCTTGCATATAACCCTAGTAGTATATTGGACCTATATATAACCCCCCTATAGCACAAACCCCCTATGTCTAGCTGCTGAGTAGTGTAACCCTAACTTAATGTACCTTATACAAGCGTATATTCCCTATAGAATAGATCCCCTGCTAGTATATAAGACCTATATTGTCAAACCTATATAGTATATAATCCCTATATACAAATCCCCTATAGTGTATATACCTATGTATACAATCATAGTAGTATAGAGATACTTTTCCTACATATAACTTATTGTACTACAACAATATATTAGTACTATATATGTTATGCTCACTAAAGTATACTGTAACTACAACTTGCAAATTACAACCAATAAATCATTTTTATTTTCTACAATATATGGCGCCTACAGTACAAATTTATATATATAATACCCCTCTGTTTAAGGGGTAGCTCTAGGATCTCTTTCAGAGGGCAGGAGCAGAAGGACTCTGGCAGCAGCAAGGTTGTAGTATATCTATATATATAGCGAGAACAATACAATGTACACCAGGCAGGCAAAGCAGGGATTTGTATCTCCTAGTGTGTAGTAGTTGCTTGTAGGCCACTTTGGTAGCTTCCTCTACTTAACAGCAACACAGCAGATTTTTCTACTGCTAGGCTAAGCCTAGAGCGCCTCTCCTCCCTTCTGAGTTGTACTAGCCTTCTCCTTCTAAGCTGCAATTTTGGCATCTATACAGCTAACAGTAGCTGCTAAAACACTCTAGGAAATTTTGCTATCTGCAAGACTCCTAGTTGCAACAAATTTGACTAGGGTCTGTATAGTTAGCAGCAACTGTACAGCAACAGTCCTAAGTAGTACAGGGCTTGGTAACTGTGTAAAGTCAGGGATAGCGCTAGACACTAGTGCAGGGCTGCCTGATAGGCTCTGAAACCTCTAGGACAAGGCTGATACAATTAGAAGCCTACTAGAAGATGACAATAGGTTCTGAAACCCCTAGGGCAACAGTGCAGGTACTGTACTTGCGCCTGAAAACACCCTGCAACCCTGCAATAGATTGTACAACACTGAAGCAGCTACTAGAGCTGCTAGTAGACTGAACCTAGAGGGAGCAGAAGAGAAGAGCAAGACTGTATACGCCCCTGCAAACAAGCTATACTAGCCAGACAAACAAGACAATATTAAAGCTGGCTGGGGGTATAGAGACAGATTGTACAATTCTGCAGAGAAGCTAGGGCAAGGAGATACACTGTGTCTTAGTGTCCCTCAGGAGGTGTGCTGTACAAGCAATAAGTATATGTACTAGCCTAAATAGCCTAGAGAAAGCAAAGCCTCTGCTAGAAGTTAGCTTATCTTTGCAGTTAGTACAGGTAGTACAGGACTAAATCCACCTGCAGACCCTCCTGATGTGAATACTACTAGGTGTAATAGTAGGGTCTTGCTGTTATCTACAGCCTACTTGTATAGGCCTATAGCAACAAAGGAGGCAGAGAGAGACTGCCTCTTCTAGCAGTCAGTATCCTCTTTAAGGGCTGAACCATATCAGTGTATAGAAGGTGTCTCTTCTAGAGTAGTCATCTGAACGTCTGTGTTATACAGAAGGTAGGAGTACAGGGTAGTACCTGCTGTAGTTAACATAGTCTGCAAAGCTGCAAGCTGGGCCTTCAGCAAGGTATTCTTGTCTTTAGCCTTCTTTGCAGCTGCCTTTGCAGCAGAAATCTCAGCCTCAGCAGCTGCTGCCTTCTATACTGCAGTTGCTGCTACAGACACCTAATCCTCTGCTGCTGCTGCCTTCTGCTTAGCTTCCTTCTATATAGTTGCTGCTGCAGATGCCTGATCTTCTGCTTCCTTCTATATAGTTGCTGTATCCTTTGCAGCTGCCTTCACATAGGCAATTACAGTATTATGTTGCACTATAAGACAGTTGTATAGTACTACCTTCTCTCTTAAGACTGCTATCTTGAGCTCTACTGTATATTGCCCCTGAAAGAAACTAATCTCCTCTATACACTCTGCAAGTATCTCCTTAAGCTTCTAGATACCCTTGCGCTTCTGTAGAAGCTTATTACTAAGCTTTGCCTTTGCAGCCTTTTCTGCCTTAAGCTCCTGCTTTGCTATACTAAGTTCCTCTGTATCTGCCTGTAGAGTAACAATAGTCTATATAAGCTTCTCCTGCTTAGTCCTAGACTCTGCAAGCACTAAGCAGTGCTTTTCCTCTATAAGAGTCTTCTCTTGCTTATGCTTTGTAATAGTATTAGTAAGCTTCTCTTTGTACTATAGGAGTTCTGCAGAATGCTTTGCTACAGTGTTTGTGAGCCTCTCCTTGTGCTGCAGGAGTTCTGTAGAATGCCTGTCCTTGTACTCCTTTGCCTTCTCCTCTGTGTATATAATTGTTGCCTTGTCTGCCTGCAGCTCTATACAGAGCTGTCCCTGTGCAGAGGCAGTATCTGCAGCTACAAGCAAAGCAGCCAGTTCTTTCTGTAAGAGGGCGTTCTCCCTACATAGCTTCTCCTTATAGAGTTGCAATTTAAGAGAGGTAACCTTCTCTTGCAAGCATACAATAGATGTCTTCTCCTTGTCCTAGGCCTTCAGTGCTATTTCGAGTCTTCTGATTCTGTCTATAAGCTCTTTCAAAGACTTGGTTGCTTCTGTAGCTATCTCCTGAAGTTTGCTAGTGCCTGTGCAGGTGTTAACTTTCCCTTTAAGCTTAGTAATGTCCTTACTAATATCCAATACCTTCTCTAGCTTCTCTATACTGTCTGTAAGCTGGCCTGATTCTCTTGCAGTATCTGTAGCAAAGTCCTATAGCTGCTTTACAGTTATATACAAATCAATCTTAGCCTTAAGGGTAGTCTGTATCGCTGTTATACTGCCTTGTGTTACAGACAACCTGACTGCTTTTGTAATCTTAGTCATCTGTGCAGATGTTAGGAGGCCTGTAAGGCTGCTGACAAATTCCTTCTGTACATCTACAACTTCAGACAGTTTTGTAGATGTTACAAGGGAGGCTAGCCTCTTGTTGAGAGATCTGCAGGAGTTTTCGACTGCTTTAGTAGTTGCAATAGCTTGCAGCTTTGTCTCGAACAATTCTTATATCTCAGAGAGGTTTCTAGACGTTGCAAGAGAGTCCAACTTAGCGTAGAGGGATCTGCGAGAGTTTTCGACTGCTGTAGTAGTTGCAACAGCTTGCAGCTTTGTCTCCAGCGACTCTCGAGTCTCGGAGAGGTTTGTAGAAGTCGCGAGGTTAGACAGGTCCTCGGTAGTTGCAGCAGTAGCCAGCCTCCCTTCAAGGGATTCCCGGACATCTGTAAGGGCAGTGGAGGTCGCAAGGGAGTCCATCCTCCCCTCGAGGGTTTTGCGCGCGTTCCCAATGTCTTCAGTCGTAGCAGCAGCGGCCAGCTTCCCTTCAAGGGATTCCCAGAAATTCTAGGTTATAAGCAGCAAGCAATGAGTGGGGAGAATTTTTGCACTCCAAGAACGGCTGGGCTCCTGAGCATGCAACCCCCTCCGTAATTGTGCGGTGGCATAGATAGCTAGATATATAGCTGTCTTCATTTTTCTGTAGGGCATTCTTCTCTCCTAGCAGAGTATATTCTGAAGGCAATTTAGCTAATAAGTAGTAGGGGAATACATAGGTAGTAAAAGAGGTTAATATTGCTATATATTTAGTATTTATATCTAAACCCACTCTTCGCTGCGTTAATCGGAACGCCATGTTGATCTACTACCTCGCCATCTCCGACGACGACTCCTTCTGCATCATCCATCTGTTTATTTAGTCGGATTAGCAGAAAGCGGAGTCCCGTGGCAGTAAGGATGGACATCGCCGCTGTAATACAATTAACAATCATCGCAATGGTGAACTTCGGCTTGATGTACATGTAACTCGTGTATATCGACGCGACGTTACTGATACAGTTGATAAACGCGAGCGCGGCAGCTCTCTTTGCTGCAGGGCGTGGCAACGTGTTGCTGATCCAGCCGAGAGCGACAGTGTAGCCACAGTATAATCCGGGGATCATCAGCATCATAGCTACATATCGTGGTGCAGTGGAGGTGGTGGCCGCGGCTAGGATGAACGCGATAACGGCGACACAGAGTGGCAGCACAATGTGATAAAACCTCTCCCCGGTTCGGTCGGCGTGCCACGCGTTGATGTATGTGGTGATGACGCATAGAACATAAGGCGGTACGGTAAGAAGTAGAGTCTCCACGTTGGAATAGTTGAGCGATCCAACTACAGAAGGGAAGAAGCTCGTCACTGAACCAGACGAGACAATCCCAAACAGGATAACCAACTGTTACTTGTTAGTCGCGAAACAATAATCCAAGCTCGAGCAACAACTTACCAGAATCCAAGTCTTAATGTCAATAAGCGCAAGCTTAATGCCGTTTAGGAACGACTGGCTCTCGCTGTCGACCCAATCATCCTCGCCAATATCCTCCTCCATTCGCCAGGCTGCCAGTTGACGTTCTTCCTCCGACAGCCACATTGTCGTGCGAGGAAAGTTGGGCAGGATGAAGAAGGCAGCAGCAGCAATACCAATCGTGATCGTGCCCTCAATAATAAAGAGCCAGCGCCAGGAGCGGAGGCCGTGGAGGTGGTCCATGTTCCCGACAATCCCAGCTGCCATCAACCCCGAGAAGGCTCCGCTGATGAGAGCACCCGAATACAGGACGGAATAACGCAAGCTAAGTTCTGCTCGTGTATACCAACACGACAGGTAGTAGAGGCACCCAGGGAAGTACGCGGCTTCGATAAACCCAAGGAAGAATCTACAGGCCGCGAGCCCACCAAAGTTTTGGCAGGCAGCTGTCGCGGTGGATATTACGCCCCAAACAACCATACACGACGGCAGAAAGATCGCAGGTTTTCCGATCTTGTTAAGATATAAGTTCGATGGGATCTGCATCAAGACGTAGCCTACGAACAGGATACTTATGCATGTCTTGGAAAATGTCAGCGGCAGCTCGTCGATGTGAAAATTGGTGCTAGGTTAGCTAGGAAAACCTACTGCATATTCGTTGCCCGTCAAATTCAGATCCTCCTCGAGAGCTCCCAATCGAGCCGCTGCAATGTTGTTGCGGTCCAGATAGTTCATGATATACATGAGAACAATCATGGGCATCAGCCTGATATCGATCTTTCTCACCAGCGCCTTCTCCGCTACGGCTCGCCGCTCTGGGGTCATGGCCGCTACGAGTGCGGGAGGTGCAATTGCCCGTCGGGCGCCCCCGGTCTCTGTTGCTTGGACATAAGAGGGGGGCTGCTTCTCTGAGTCCAAACGTTCTACAGCGCCCATTTCATATTCCTTGTCGGATTTGGAGTCGGTCTTTGGGTCGACATTGGGCTCGGCCCTCGCGGAATCTGCATTTGAAATATCCATCGCGACAGCGGGGGACTGAAAAGTCAACGTCTGGCGGGGATATGGGAAATCTTTCTAGCACGAAGGCAAAAACAGCGGCTTCGCACACGGTATTTAGGGAAGGTTGAAACAAGTGCTGGAATCAGCGAATTCAAGGCAGCACTACGTTCTTTATAGTGCCAGGTGACGTTCAGTCGACCAGGGTGGGAGGGAGGAGCTGCCAGAGCTTTCCTGCACGTCTCACACATGGGCAGACGCGAATGGTGGGCTCATGTTGCAATGCTGACCTGGTCTACATGTATCCATCGCGATCGTCGGAGACAAGCTACTGCATTTGGCCAAGTGGTGGTAGGGAATGCTTGTCTGCAGAGTACCGGCCGGCGCTTTTCTGGATAAAGAGTGTGGCCGAGGAAAATAAACTTCGAGCCCTTGAAGCCTTGCACCCGACATGAACGGTGGGTTCTCTACCGCTTTCGGCTTCTTCTCCTCCTACAGATGCCTTTTCCATGGCTGTCGGATTGTGTCACTGACAGGACCGGGATTGAAGTGGCTCCTTTTGGCGCGGGGTATTACACGGCTGTTTGTTTGTAGTCCTTGTGAGCTTGGTGCGTATCAAGCTAGGTGCGATGTACCGAGATCTGTGGCCATTTGAGCTGTGCCGGTACGTTCTCAAAAGTACGACCGTGCCGACCAGGATGCCGCTCCCATCCTCATCGGACCCAAGTGTGGGTGGATTGTCGGTGGCAGCGCGGGGTGCGGGGTTATATACGGGGTTATGGGGTAGTCGGGGTCTGGGGTTTTTTGGCAAAATGCCAAGTAGGCGAGGTCGTCCTCAGAGAGTGGACGGGATAAATCCTCGGAAATCGGTTTTCTGATCCCATCCAATCGCGTATTTGTACAACGGAGAGCCAGTTGACTGTCGCCCATAACAAAATCCAAAAGAGGCTAATATTTCATGGCGATCAGAGGAGTAACATTGCGAGGTATTACTAAATGCCATCCTTTTGGATAGACACTGAACCCCCTAAAGGTGCTGGTGTAACCTCCAAATGGGTCCCTACTCCCAAAGAGTTCTCATGTGAATTATATGGTAGATTCTACTTACAGTTACCTCTTCGGCGACAGTTCTTCCACACGGGGCAAGATGTTAAAGCGATTCATGGAGCTCGATTCGGTCCACGGTGGATTGCCATCTCTAAACAAATACCGGTTGACAATCAATCACCTTCTCCGCCGGGTTGAAGATCGCCGTATATAGAAGGTTGAGAACACCCTGGCGTCACAATCAACGATCCTCAGCGATCCTCACGCCACGCCAAAACAATCACTCATCGAGCAGCATCACATGTTTTCAAAATTCCTGGGATTGATAATCTGCCAATGAGACCAAAAATATTAATACATTGAATCGAAGTGCCACTTCCCCACATCATCCTTCCCACATCGCTCCCACTGACGCCAAGCGGGACGGATAGAGCTACCATCTCAATGGAACTGGTGGCGGCGCTTGGAGTAAGTAGTTAGGCTTCCCGACTTTCCTCTGTATATAGTGTGTGTTGAACTGCTTCATTTCTTCAGTGGGCGCAACACTGGCAATCCGGTCGACACCTTCGCTGCAGAAAGGCGCCGCAAGCGAGCTAGAGCATCTGAGCCTGGTTAGCTTATGAGGCCGCGATTTCGAGGTGGGAGTCGCAGCAACATACCTCGCGACAAGGTTATTGTTCGGGATTGCAATAGGAGATGCGAACGAAAGACTCTCAACTGTGGCGGTGACGACCCTCTCAAGGCTCGCCATATGTGCGATGGGAGATAAGGCGTTTTCGAAAACCTGCGTTGTGTACTTCTTATCGAAGTAAGTGAGAGAGGCGACAGCTGAAACTGACATATCAGAAAATGCGGAGTCACGAATGTGCTAGAGCAAACATGGAACAGTGAGCCTACCTGCAATGTTGAAGTCAGAGTGACCCTCCATTGAGAAGTATTCCTCGACAATTGTATGTTCGGTGAAGGTATCAACGTCAACCTGCCTCAAGACGTTGCTCTTTGTCGCCGTCCCAATCGCCCCACAGTCCAAAACGTCTACCGTCGCTCCCACAGTCACAAACCCAGAGTCGTCTGGCAACTGCGACCATTTCAATGGCTCAATTGGGTCTGTGTACTCAAACTTTGAGCCTTCCAAGCCGCCTTCAGCGAGTGGCAGAAGAGAGGTGCCATATACACAAGAGGAAACTGGTTGACAGAACGTGGTTAACACGCCGAGCGTGCTGAGAACATTGGTCTTCATCGTTATAGTGTGAATCGGGTATTTGTAAACCAAGGGAAACCAGAAAATTTGACAATACAGAAGGTCGCAAGTGCACAGCAGAATCGAAACATCAGAACTTTGGATATTAAACTCTGGGTGTCTAGGACTCTCCCCTTATAACAATTGAACCCCTCCAGCTCCTTGCGTAACTCACAATGTTCATTTGGGGGTTAGTTAAGGGGTATGAGACAATTGCCTCGGAGCCAACTTGAAGTGGTGTAATATTGATGCGCCACGGTGATGTTGTGGCTGCTCTGTCGTAAAAAGGGGTGGCCGCCGTCCCTTGCCTGGTTGGGCCACGCAATTGGCACCACAATTTGTGACAGAAGTTCCAACGTCAACCACGCTACTTTCCTTGGGCTTCGTATCGTGATTAAGCTGTTAGTACGAAAGGGATCAACTTGTCACCTAAAATAGATTTTGAAGCTGCCAACGGAGAAAGACTGGAAAGGCGTCATGCGAGGTGTCTCGAATTTATTGGTCTTGATGCCAAACCTGTCAGTTCTCGGTCGTGCCTTGCTCTTTTCACCACGAGGTAACCCACAAATCCAGTGAAGCGTGATACAAGATCGGCAACAGAACACGTCCTCATAAATTTGGTACTCTCACTTCAAATAACATTCACATTCACGCTCACAGCCACAAATATATACTGTAAAATCTGCTCCATGCATCCATTCTATTATCTTTAACGACATCTGGCATTGTAGCTTTAAGCCAGCGAGCATAAAAGTCATGAGTTCCTCATAAAAAAAAGACCAGGCATTGTATCGAAAAAGCAACAAGATATATGCCTTTACTTTGCCAACCCGGATAGCCATCTGGAGCTTGGCAACAAAAGAAAACGTGGCCGTCCATGACTGCAGGTCAGATGCCAGAATCCCAAGTAAATGCAGATTGAACGCCGGCGGATTTTTGCACGCGCTGAAGAACAAGTATACAAAGAAGTCAATCCTCAATTCACTGCCACCCTTTCCAAATGCCCGGGGAAGTTAAGTCTTCTCGAAATGTAAGATCGGCCTTGATGTACATCCGCCGTGCCGACATACGAGGTCAGCTTAGTTCTGGTTCTCGGGGCACTGGGCCTGGACGTGTCCGGGCTGTCTGCACTTGTAGCAAGTGCGCTCAGCAGAGGTCTCCGATGGGCAGTCTCTGCTCAAGTGGCCGGTCTGGCCACAGTTGTAGCACTTCTGGCCCTGGGTGCAGTCACGGGACATGTGGCCAACACCACCGCACGAGTAGCAGGTCTGCTGGCGTCCACCGTAACCGCCGGCACCGCCACCGTAACCACCGCCGCCGTAGCCAGCGTTCTGGTAACCACCGGCACCAGCCTCGGGGCAGTTGCGGGCAATGTGTCCGACCTTGGAGCACTTGTAGCACTCCTGGCCAGCTCCACCTCCGAAACCGCGTCCGGCACCCATACCCTCAGCAGCGGGGTTGGCGCAGTCACGGCTGATGTGGCCGGGCTGGCCGCCTACAATGGTGTGAGCTGATGTGGGATGTTTGGGGGAAGGTTATCAAAACTTACACTTGTAGCAGGTCTTGTCCTTTGGTCCCTCTGGGCACTCGCGGCTCATGTGTCCCTCACCTAAAGAAAAATGGGTAAGTGGAGGTCAAGATGTCGGGTACTTGGGTTTACAAACCACCGCAGTTGTAGCTATCTCATCGTCAGTCACTCATTCTCGGCAGTTCACAGAATTCGAACGTACCACTTGGCTGGACCGCGGGTTGGGCAGTCACGGGCCTGGTGAGACTGGTCACCGCCTATGTATATCAGTCAGCAGTGTTCGCATGGTGAGTTTGTATGGTATGAGGCGTCTTTGGGGAACATCGAAGCCAGAACTGTCTTTGGCTCGACGCGCCATGATGTTCAAATGAAAAATAGATCATATTGGCACGTAGTTCAACCTGATTGGAGCATATTCTGGGGACTTTGTGTGGGGTGGCGAAAATCGTGTGGTATGTGAGGGGTAGGATGGAAGGCGATGAATTGCACATACAGTTGTAGCATCCACGCTGCTGCTGGGGGGCTTCTCCGTAGTTCATCTTGAATGATTTTGTTGGGTTGTGTTTCTAGATGGGGAAATGTCTTGTCAGCCTGGGCTATTTTCGTGGGTAGTAAATTGTTGAGGTTTGGCTGGCAGCAAAGGTTGGAAACCCCAGAGTGGCGGGGGGAAACGTGGAGATCGTCGGGACCAGGATCTCTCTTTGTAGCTCTCAGAGGAGGCGGAATAAAATTGACATACAGTTTAGGAGTTGTTGAGGTTGATGAGACGAAAATGAGATCGTCCGGGGCGTTATAATTCTTGGGTCTTGAGTAAAATTTCAAAAGGTTGAAGGTTCTTGTATTTCTTAAGAACGGCTGAGCAACGAGAAACCTGGGTTTTCTTTTCCAACCTCGCCAAACTCTTGAATGCTCCAAGATCGATTTGTGGAAGGCGCTAGCAGGGAGAAGCGGCGAATGGCGGGATATGATTGGCGGAGATGAGAGTTCATGTGGGTATCCAGGGCGGTGAGCTTAAATGGCATTGGAAAAACAATTGTCCGGTGGAGTTGTACTGCTCCACATCAAATATTATGCAGAGGTACAAAGCGGGTTTGCTCTAAAAAAGGCAGTAGCAACATAAGAACAGAGAGAGAAGAGCGCATAAACAAATCACTGGCATAGAGGTAAAGGGAGTATGAGGGACAAAGAGTTGAATATTATACGATAAAATATACAGCAAGAACAAGACTATATGTAAACAACAATACCATGGGAGGAGTCGAATGAGATAAAATGGCTGTTTTCAGCTGTGCTGTAGAGTACTGAAAATAGTACCAGTATGAAAAGGTACGTACCTCCACCTTGACAAACTCGTGGCAAGTGGAAGTGCAAAAGTCGTGGCAGAGTGCACGGGCCATCTCATCCCCAGCCTCGTCGCGCTCGTCGCGGTATCACAGGTAGTCACGATCAATGGCGGGTCTCCACACCAGATAAACCACCACAGCACTCCCCCCACGTTGCCATCTGCATGTCCAGCCGACTCCTAGATTCCTAGATTCTGAGGGGATCATGGATCGATGGAGCGAGGGGCATCTGGCGCTGTTTGAAGCTCTGGGAGAGATTTGCGACCGCGTGGGCGACGACGATGCGCGAGGTTGGCCGGCTCCTTGCCCTCCCCCTCCCTCGTATCAATAATGGAATCACAGCTGACAGCAACACTTTTCAAGGCCTTGCGCAGTCGATAAAGAAGCCAAATTGCGTGACCTTTGCCCAAGGGCTCCGAGAGCTCCGGCAAAAGGCTGCCATAGCCGATATTATCACAAAGGAAAGCTATGCGGCCGACGTTCAACCGGCGTTTGATGATCCCGAAGCATTCTCCAAGCAGCTCCAGGAACTGAAGTCGAAGGCCCAAATACTCGATACGCTCCATAATAACGACAGCGATGCTGCCTCCTCGCACGCCATCGCAGATACAAAGGTGAAAGAATTGGCTGTCCGCCTCCAAAGCGTTCGGGAGAAGGCCCAGCTTTACGATGAGATAAATGGGCCTTCAAAGCCAGATACCGGCCATATTCAAAGCCGACTCAAAGACGCCTTATCCGTTCGGAAAGAACTCATTTCGAGATTGCGACGAGTCCGAGAAAACAGAGCCCAGTGGGTGCAATATGCCCACAGCCTCTCCAAACGGCTAGAGAAGAGGGAAGCCACCCTGGCAGAGCACGGCTTGCTCAGTGGGGTTCCTTTTCAAAACAAGGGTAGTGGGATGGGGCGTCCTATGACCTCCGAACCAGACCCTATAAGTAAAGAGCCTCGATCCACCGATCCATCGCGAGTCACACCAGACATTGCGCCGGCAAGACTGAATCGTTCTCTGGAGATGCCACGAACCACAGAGGACAATGATCTTGACGGAGACACCTTCGTGGCGACACCAGGTGCAAAAACCCCGAAGCCAGTGACCTTGGCTGAGCCACAGAGTGCCATCAAGGTGGAACCGGTACTTGAGAATGTTGCGCCCACTCATTCCCACCCTCGAAGTAGCTCCCAACAACCCGCACGACTCGATCAGTTCCAGACTTCTGTAGTTACTGTCGATGAACCACATGAACTGCCACGGCTTGCGCCCATGCCTCAAGCTTCGCTGGGGTACAATGCGACCGCCAATAATCCCCCAGCATCCTCACAGGAGCACCATACGAGTTCGACACAAGGTGAAGCGGATGAGACGGTGCTTGGCCTACCGACTGGCCTTGATAATCGCCCTGCACTGATACCATCTACACACTACCAAGCCGAACCCTCGTCAGACCCCCCAGTTGTCGTATCAACCAGGGCTGTACGAAAACGGAAGGCCAAGCCATCTCCGCAAAAGGTCATAATCAAGAGAGAGATCGATCTCAGCAGCCCTGTCGCTTTCCTAGGTATCAGTGCCTTGGAACCACATGAGAGCTTGGACCTCGATGAGATTGGCCAGAAAACTATTACCCCCAAGAAGAAACGACGGGTCGACGATCTTGGGTTTAGCTTCCCAGGAGATGACGACACCGGGGCAGACCAGTATCACTACAAGCATCCACCCGCATTCAATGACGGCGCAGTAAGGTCGCCCATTCTCGGGGAACCAAGCACGCCGTACGCCAACCCACGGCGAGAGGCTCGTAGGGTTGCGGCCCTGCAACCCAAAAGCTCGAATAAACCTATCCTTCCTCGCACCTCAGCCAAGTATACTCCTGCCAAACACCTTAGGCATGCCGAGGTTTTGGATGAAGTCCCCTTTGCAGAAGACGGCGAAAATGAGTCCCGGATAAACGCAACGCCACAGAATCGCAAGCCTCAAGGGAAAGAACTCGATGCTTGTCAGCGCCTTTCATCTCTGCTCAACACAACTTCGCCAAGTCGTTCGTTATTACAAACTCCCAACAATGTATCAAATAAGAGTGCACCACGCACGGTTGGTAATAGTCATCGTTCCACAGCAGGACGTGAAAAAAGAAGTACTGCAAAGCGCATAGAAGCATTCAGGGATACCTCCAATGACCCTGACGATGAACCTTTTCGAGCAAGACCGCTCTGGCGATTAGGGCTCGAACATTTCAAGGTTAATCCGGATCATAATCAAGGATATGACTATGCCTTTCGAGATGTCGTGAGGGGACGCGAGCAGCGAAAATGCCTTCCGGGGTGCACAAACCCAGAATGCTGTGGTAATGGATTCAGGAAATTGGCCGAACTCACGGCAGGCCAAGGGAAGAACCGGTCCTCAGACCTGGACAGTGAAGACGAGCGTCTCCTCGAGGACTTTCTTGGTGGCAATATCCACAAGCTACAGGCCATGTCTACGGATGAAAGGCAAGAAACCCTCATCCAGGCCAATGCACGGGATCTCGCGAATAAGCACGGGAAGCATCGACATGCCTTTGAGCGACGTCAGAGTCCACCAGGCTTCTGGAGAGCAGACTTTCCCACCACGCAAGAGGTTCAGTCTGACCGTGCGGAGGCTGCCGATTTTGAGAGGGAATTGGTTCGAAAGAGATATGAAGACGCCATACGCGGAGGAGGAAAGTGGATGTTTCGTGATGAATGAGCTATGATATCCAGGCATTTGGGCCACAGTATAGACTAGAATTGCTACTACTATTATGTAATTGAACGGTATGTTAATAATACAATATTGATACCTGAATATGCGATTATTTCTGTGTTTTGGTCGTGCAATTTTATTATAGTTAAAAACTGCGATGATTCTCATCTGGGAGTAGTCAGCGGAACACGTGAAGTGTGGCTGTGAGATGCGACCCTCGTAATTGCTTATGTGTACCCACCGAAACCACGCTAAGCCTGGAATTAACGGATGCCGTCAACGTCGCGCCCGGAGGCAAGGGAGTAAAGCAACAACCTTCGAACAAAGTCGAATTCGCATTCGCCCTACATTGATATCGATCGCGCAGTGCCGTCCGCACATCTCATCGATACTATGGCGGACACAGGACCCGAATTAGATCATAACGACTCCATCTCCTCCCAAGACCCTCATAACAAGAAGACCAAGAAGATAAAGAACAGGAGACCAGCAAGTGCGTCTACTGCAGGCCCCGGCGACGAAATAATCGAAGATATAGGACTTTGCTGATCCAATACTACAGATACTGCGTTCAGGCAACAAAGACTGAAAGCATGGCAGTAAGTCGAAGACTCTTTTTCGCCGCCGCAACCCCACGAGCTGATACGGGATCATAGGCCAATTCTCACACCGAAAACCGTGCTGCCGCTCTTTTTTGCCATCGGCATAATATTCGCACCCATTGGCGGGGCATTGCTGTACGCCAGCGCACAGGTATGCAGTCATCATTAAGGGGGTTTCCGCCGCAAGAGAAACTGACCAGATACGATATAGGTCCAGGAGATCACACTTGACTACACAAACTGCTTCGACCAGGCGCCAAATGCAACGGAGACAACCGAAGAAATGCCCAAGGGGTTGGCGACCTGGCATTTCCACGACGTGGAGAACAATGCCCCGAAAGCCTTGTGGTCCCGTCAAACCATCTCTTACACCTACCCGAATGGAGTTGTCGTGCCGAATGTCACGCAGTGCTCTCTTGTCTTTGATATCCCAGCACCTATGAATCCCCCGGTCCTCTTCTATTACCGTCTAACGGACTTCTACCAAAACCATCGCCGATATGTCAAGTCCTTCCAGGCTGATCAGTTGCGTGGGGATGCCGTTGACGCCGCCACCATCGAATCGTCCCTCTGTGAACCCCTGCGACTTGACCCGCGCGGTAAACCTTACTATCCCTGCGGGCTTATTGCCAACTCCATGTTCAACGATACATACTCCTCGCCCTTGCTCCAGAATGTACCCGGCGGAAGCGACTTGTCCAAAGTGTATGAGATGAAGAACAACAGCGGAATTGCTTGGGACAGCGACAAGAAGCTGTACGGGAAGACAAAGTACAAGTTGGACCAGATCGCCGTCCCACCTAACTGGGAGAAGAGATATGGAGGGAAAGACTACACGGAGGCACATCCCCCGCCCAGCTTGGAGGACGACCAGGGATTTCAGGTGTGGATGCGCACAGCGGGTCTGCCCACATTCAGCAAGCTGGCCCAGAGAAACGACGATGATGTTATGGTGACCGGAAGATACAAGGTGGATATCAATCATTTGTTCCCAGCAGATATCTATGGCGGAACCAAGGCGATCATCATCTCGACGCGCACGGTTATCGGAGGCCGTAACCCCTACCTCGGCATCGCCTTCGTCGTTGTTGGCGGACTGTGCATCCTCTTGGGTGCAATCTTCACAGCCACACATCTCATCAAGCCAAGGTATGTTCAACCCCGCGACTCCCGTTCATGAAAAATACTAATTAATTCCAGAAAACTCGGCGATCACACATACCTCTCGTGGAACAACGACCAGCCCAGCACAGCAACGACAACAGGCCGTGAGGGCGGGCGTGAAGGCGCTTGAAGCTAAGGGAGGTGCCAATTGTAAATTATGATCATGATTCATCCTTTTCTCATCGTTTGGCGCGGTTGGTTTGGTTCTGGGTTTTGGGTCTCGGCAACATGCGTGTCGGGAGATGAGATTACTTAGTTGTTAAAATAGTTGTTCACTCGAGAATTTATAGATCCCCAATGCGGCGGCGTAGTTTTTCTGTATCGTTTGTTCATTGTCACCGGTTGCCAGTATTATTTTCTATCTTACAAATTGCTTTCGCTGTGTCAAAACGCCATTCTCTCCACGCAAACCATCCCATACATAGCCCAGAGCGGTATGCCAATTTAGACCACGCACAACTGCTCAATGCTTTCTCTTCTTCTTCGGTGCATCATCCTCGCTGTGACCGCCCTCCCTATCCTTCCTCTTCGCCTTCGCCTCCAGCTCGTCCCAATCATCACCCTCTTCTTCCTCACTTGCGTCACTGCCATCTTCAGAAGCCTCCGCGCTGGCCTCTTCGTCGAAGTCGCTGTCATCCTCTGAGCTCTCTTCACTGGCCGCGAGCTCCGAGTCAGACATCTCAAAGGCGGACTCCTCAGATTCGTCATCCGCATCCTCCTCGTCTGATTCGGTGGCAAGGAATGACCATCCACCGTCCGCAAAGAAGGCATGGGGATCTGCCGTCACGGTCTTCATGATCGTAGGCCAGTTCAGGTTGAGGGGGCCATCGCTGAAGGGGATGTTGACTGAATCCAGCCATTCCTTGACGTTTTCAAGCGATTCAACAGGGATGGTGTTGATGTGGGCTGGAGCCCGGTGGAAATCCTTGAACACAAACACCATATCGAAGTTCTTCAGGCCGAATTGGACACGCTCAAGGTGAGCAATTTCAATATCATCCAAAGTGATGACCATAAAGGGAGGCTCGGTGAGCTGCACCAGGCAGTCTGTAGACGGCTGGCAGAAAACGTTGGATCTGAATGGCACGCCGTTGAAGCCAAGCTCGCGGAAGGGGATATCCACATCGACGTTCTCGCTCTTCCCAGCGTCAGCAATCTTCTGTGCAAAGAGCTGGAACTGGCGATCAAGCTCAGCGCGGCGTCGGCGTTCCTCTTGTTCGGCCTCGAACTCCTCTTCGTCACCATACCGGTACTTGCGCTTTCTGTTTCCAGTCTCATCGAACTGAATATCTGTAGCTTCACGGTAAAACTGGACATCCTTTGTCTTCTTTTTCCCGATGAGAATTGGGTCCTTGAGGTGAACATGAATGATCACAATCAGCTCATGCTGGCAAGGCTGGAAGAAGAGATGCTTGACGTTGCTGAACAAGATATCTACGCGGTGCGCAGGGTTGAGTGGTGATTGGTAACGGAGACCGTTCTGGTGTATCTCAACCTTTCCAGGGACACGTTTTCCGTCCATTACTGGGCGGATGAAGACGTTGTCCATGACATTTGGTCGGCGATCTATTTCATATTAGCAATGATTCTCCAAAAATGGCCTGATTCAACTTACTCCTGATCTCGACAAGTTTATCCTGCTCCACCACATCCTCCATATCCTTCTTTTCCTGCTCACGCTTTGCCGCGTCTCTCTTCATGTTACCAATTTGATTGGCAATATCTTGTAGACGGTCTCCATCGTGAGAGCGGAACGTCAGACTGCGAACGAAGTGCGCCGAGGCATCTTCGAATGGCTGGTCATCTTTCCTACCAACACCTTGGCCAGGTGACAGGAAGTTCACTCGGAGATACGCAAAGTCTCCTTCGTCACTCTTGCTCGCGTTCTTGATCGTTTGGATGTGGAAGGGAACAGGCCTTCCCATGATAGGGAGGACGACGGTTGAGTTCTTCTGGTCCATAACAATTGCGAGGTCGCGAACTTTTGGTGGGAACTGATTGTCGCGTTTGTATGATTCGAAGCGCTTAAACTTCTTTACGGCAACGCCGTTCTTGTTGTCCGTCGCCTCAGCATATCGAGCAAGGCCTTCCTCTTGCTTCTTTTGGGCCAGCTCCTTTTGATGCTCGCGTCTTCGCACCTCGGCGCCCTCATCAGCTTGGGTTGTTCGCTCGGCGCGAAGTTTACTCTTGACAATGTTTGTAGTCGCCACAGCGCCAACCTTGGAGTCTTTCTTCTCCTTAGGCTTTGGCGCTGGCTCTGTTTCTTCGTCATCTTTGAAGAAGAATGAGGTGGCGTCCAGGTCCGACGGAGCATCACCAGTGAAAACAACCGCATCTGAGGCTGCCACACGGACGGTGTCTGAGAGGACCAAAGAGTAAACCTTGCTCTTCTTGTCTTGTGGGGAAGGGTTTTCGATGTCGTTGAAGCCAGTGGTCACACAGAGCGTCATGCCATCCTTGAGTGTGCGGGTGCTCTTTCCATTGAGGAGCAATGTCGAGTCCTTTGTCTCGATGCCGATACCTGCGCCCACGTTTCTGAGGAAGTTCTTCTCCAGCTCGGGCTTCTTCGCCCTAACCAATGACATGGCTTTGCTGTAGATATCCTTGACTACTGCACCATCGCGAGTTTCCTTGAGGACTAACGCATGAACAGCAAGCAGCAACTTGTAGTTACTCTCTTGGGACTTGTTCGGGTCCACCAGGTAGGTACGCGCAATCATAGAGCAGTAAGTCTTGTATCGCAGTCCCACAGTGGCAAGAATGACTCCGGCATGCAGATTCTCGTCGTCAGTCTGCGCCGACATCTTCAAATCAAACTTTCCACCGCTCTGGATAATTGGGCCGTGCGTCCAGTCGAGCTGTCCTGGCTCAAAGTCTGTTGGCATCTTTTGGTTATTGGGCAACTGGACGGTTGTCCAGAACTTTGTGTCATCGATCTTGTTGTCGATTTTTGTCGCCAAGGTGCTGTGCTTCACTTTCTTGTCTTCATCCAGGATATTCGACATCTCCTCGACAAAGTATGGGTTCATGAGGGCAATGCATGCTTTGGAAGCATTTCTCATTGCGCGCAGCTCGTTCTCGTCCTTGACCGCAAGGGCGGCCGCGGAGATTGCAGGCGCCACATCCACTTCCTCCACATCTTTCGAGATATCGCCATAAACCTTCTTCCATTCATCGATGAAGGGTCCGTTGGAGGTGTCCTTGGAGAGAACGCCGACTTTTTTCTACAGTCGAATCATTAGCAGCCGTGATTACGCCACGGTATCCATTTGGACTTACTCCCGAAGATTTGATCACATCTGTGATTTTTTGGAAAAGCTTCTCGTTCTGGTCGGCATCCTTGCCTCGCACGAGAACCTCGAGAGGAACCTTGCCACCCTTCAAAGGCTCCAAATGCTTGGCTGCTACATGTCAGTTTGGAGACCTCAAGGTGAATGAAAGAATAAGCTCCTCACCTTTCTTTGCTGTCGTGACAACGTAGAGGGTATCGAGTGTGAAAAGGAACAGAGTTGCGGGGAATTCATATCCCAAAAGCCAGAACTACACATGTCAGCAAACTCGTCGTTCAACAACCGCATCGTGATCGCGTACATGGATTGCGTTGTTCTTCTGAAACTGTGCGCTCTCCTCAGTCTTGCCCATGAGGATGAGGACACTCGCGGCGCCGCCGAAGACAGCATCACCAGAACGCTTGTCTGCCTTCCATGCCGAAAGGAAGTGACCCAGTCGCTCCTGGAACAGCTGGCTGTCAATCTTGATCTCTGCCATGATGATGTCGAGCTGCAACCGTGGCAGAGGAAAAGGTTAAAGATTGATTGAAGAAAGTCGCGCAGTGGTAAGGCAGCTCTAAAGTGGTTTCGCGACGACGTGATGCGCTAAGCCGCGTTGGGACGTGCAATTGAATGAGTCACGTGTATCTCACAGACCTCTGGCCTAGCCTACATTTTAGCGTTTAGCGGGGAAGGAGTTTGGGTTTGGGTGGAACATATTAAATTCTCGAGGCTGTTTTTGAAGCAGAGCGATAAAAGTCCGCACAACTGCGCACTACTACCACAACGGCTACTGTCGAGAGAATTCACTCTTTCGTCAGTCAACAATGGCTCAAGGAGAGATCAAGTCGAAGCTGGGGTCGGCAAAGGGCAAGAAACCAAGCGGCGACGCAAAGAAGGGTAAGCGCACGATTGCGCCGAAGCGGAAAGACCTCGTCAAGAATGCACGAATGATCAAGGTATGCCATACCACCTGGTGTCTATACGACTGTCCATAAGCTAATTGATGTAGAAACATTCGGGTGGTCTCACGGCCATGACTGAGAGAACGCTGGGCTCAAAGGCTGGACACTTGGAGATCTTGAAGGGCGGGAAGAAGAACAAGGACATGAAGGCAGAGGCGCCCAAGGGGGGGTCGAAGAAGTTTGGCTGAGTGTCTACTCGGATTTTGTGTGCGCGATATCTGTACACCATATCCCAGTCGACGTCCCAGTGGTATCACAGATGAGCGCCAAGACCGCGGCCAACCAGAGACTGGTGAGATGGAAAACACAAGGCCCTATTCAAAGAAGGCACCAACCATCACCAAGACCACAGAGACACGGGGACGTTGTCGCCGAGAACTCATGCATAACGCTCACTGCGACGGAATTGCAGCCGAAGCTTGGAGGAAGCTGAGCCTACACAACTCTCGTCTGCTCGAAGGATTCGGTCCCACGGGTCGCTCTGGTGCAAAGTTACAGATAGTGCGGGTTTCTCACACCCCACAGGATGACGGGGTTGGGTCTCCAAAATGGTCTAGAATATGATATACTTTCAATACAACATGGTTGTCCCAAGCGTCACAGGTTTCAAGCCGATTTTGAATGTGAGTATGAGTATTGATTATGGATCTGTATGGGTGTGTGCTCTACGCGAACCGTGAAAAGCTGCGCTTGGTCGTTTCTGCCGTCGTTTTCGTAATCGTATTGTAAAAGCGAATCCCCCACTGCCCACTGCCCACTGCCCCGTCCCCCTTGGCCCCATGGTTGTACGAAGTACGGAGTAGTAGTTGTATTCCGTAGTACTAGTATATCCACATTGGAGAGCAAATTGCAACTCTCGTGCTACTACTGTAGCACTGTCTGGCTACATAAATCATGGCCTCTTGCTGTATACTGTGCATAAAAATCTCCTGCCAATCTTTGTCGTGGGTATTGACCAAGCAAACCCGCCAATTGAATTTGCCAACTCTTGGCTCGGATCCATTGTTTACGCGCTTGCGAGTGCGACCCAGCAAGCAAGGGGGCTGCACAAGTCGTGTCCACTTCCCCTACTTTTTTGTACACGTCAAGAACCCCCTCCCTGAGGCTGTTTTGGCGATTCCGTGGCTTTACTTAAAGCTTCAATCACTCCACCAGAGATGTCGTCTGGACGTTATTCACTACGGGCTACGCCTAAGTAAGTTCTCTGCCAGCTCTCGCAATTCCAATGCCCATATACTGACCACCAAACAGAAAGACGACCCACCCAGACTTCGTAGAGACTCCTGCTGCGCGTAGATCCAGTCGCCGCAAGTCACAGTTTCCCGAGGACGAAGGCGAAGATTCCGCATCTGCCACCGAAAGCACAAAACGCGAAAGCCTCGAGCCACGGCGGACAACGCGCGCGAGCAGCATGGCTCGATCGGATTCCGGAGAGGTGCCCAATGGCAATGGTCATGCCAATGGCAATGGCCAGGTCACGAACCGTCGTGCTAAGGCTGCAAATGGCTCTGCGACGAATGGCTCCGCGACGAATGGCTCCGCGTCGAAAAGCAAGGCTGACGCGTCGGAAAAGATTATGGCAGTCGAAGGGTGGCAACCAGGGTTGGACCCCAAGATTGACTACAGTGGCCATATGGAATTCGGGGGTTCAGTTGGTGTTACCGCCATGATGATCGGGTTCCCGACTTTGATGTACTACATGTGGATTGGGGCAACATACTACGATGGAAAGTTTCCCACGCCCGAGCCTGGCGAGAGCTTTGTCGATTTCGCAAAGCACATGGGCAATCTGGTGTACGAGGGCGCGTTTCCGTCGCTGAAGGCCTGGACCATGTACTGGGTGTTCTTTGTCGCAGAGGGGGCTTGCTACTGCTTGCTTCCTGGTGTTTACGGTTACGGCAAGCCTCTTCCTCATGCTGGTGGAAAGCAGTTGAAGTATTACTGCTCGGCGGTGGCTTCGCTCTACAGCACGGCCATTGTTATGGCTGGCCTTCACTTCTCTGGCATCTTCCCCCTGTACACTATCCTGGACGAGTTTGGACCGCTCATGTCGGTTGGAATCTTGACCGGATTTCTCGTGTCCATTGTTGCATACGTTTCGGCACTGGTCCGCGGCGCCGAGCACAGGATGACGGGCTACCCCCTGTACGACTTCTTCATGGGTGCGGAGCTTAACCCCAGAATGTTTGGCATTCTCGATTTCAAGATGTTCTTCGAGGTCAGGATCCCATGGTACTTCCTCCTTCTCCTGTCATCTGCTACAGCCGCAAGACAGTACGAGAGGTACGGCTATGTCTCTGGCGAGGTCTGGTTCCTTATCATGGCCCACTACCTATACGCGAATGCATGCTCCAAGGGCGAGGAGCTCATCATCAGCACTTGGGACATGTACTTCGAGAAGTGGGGCTTCATGCTCATCTTCTGGAACTTGGCAGGCGTGCCGATGACTTACTGTCACTGCGTCCTCTACCTTGCAAACCATCACCCTGACACCTACCGCTGGAACCGATACGCCCTCGGTGCCCTTTTCGTAACCTATCTCTTCGTTTACTGGGTTTGGGACACGACCAACAGCCAAAAGAACCGTTTCCGTGCCGAGGAGACTGGAAAGCAGGTCATCCGCAAGGCATTCCCGCAACTTCCATGGCAGGCAGTCAAGAACCCAAGGGTGATCAGGACCAAGGATGGCCACAGCATCCTGGCTGACGGCTGGTATGGTAAGGCGCGCAAGATCCACTACACCTGCGACTTGTTCTTTGCTCTGTCGTGGGGCTTGATCACCGGCTTTAACAGCCCGTTCCCGTGGTTTTACCCCGCCTTCTTCGCAGGCATGATTTCGCATCGAGCCCTGAGGGATATTCAGAAGTGCAGAGCCAAGTACGGAGATGCGTGGTTGGAGTATGAGAAGCTTGTCCCTTATCTTTTCATTCCGGTAAGCAGTGTTCACATTACCCCCAAGCCCCTGTTCCAGTTCTAACTTGTTACAGTATGTCATTTGAACCATTCTAGCCACGCAGGCTGTATTTATTATTACCTTCTACGGAGAGAAAATTCTAGTTTAATGGGGGTTATAATGGTTGATTAGTTGTACATATAACGCTGTGCCTGTAAAAGTAGCGCAGGTAAATATAATTACATTGAAACTTAATTCAGACTTGAATCGAAGGATATCTCCTGTTCGAGGACTTTCTCTATCAGCGAGTTTACAATAATAAAAATGTTTTATGATGGAGAAGTAAATTATTATTTTTCCAAGAACTTAAGATATATTACCACCGCTGAGAAAGCTCATCACATCATTTGATTCTTCCAATAATGTATTTGGAAGGCCCAAGTTGTATAAGGCATATCAGCAACAGCACCTCTTCATCTGGTAGGATAAACCGGGTGGAATTTGCTACTCAGAGAGAGAAACGCTGATCCTTAATTTTTATCACACATATCAGATCAAACCATTGATCCACAAAATGTTTGCGCCACAATTCATGTTTGGTGAGCCACAACTGTCCCACAATATCCTGTCCTGTCCTGTCCTGGACCCTTGAAGGTACAGAGTGACTTGGCTCATTTCTGTCACTGTGATAGGCAACTCCATTCCCCTAAACCCCTCCTTTTCCTCATTGCCTCTACATGCATGAATTCCAAGTACCAAATAATATTAAAATCCTGACAATTAATCATTCACGAGGACGCGACTAAATTAGAATAACGCGTTCCTCACTGCCATCAACAAAAAACGAAACCCTCAAAAACTATCGCACGACGTTGCCGTGGACTAGTTTGCAGACAGAAACATCCGTCGCGTCTTCGGACTGTTTATCTGAGAGCACAGGCATCAGAGATTCCATCAGTGGGGCAAACACCTGACATTTATCCCAACACCGCCGTGGCCATCCGATCACTCCTACGACGACATCGCGTCGCGTGGAACCACAGTATTCTGGAGCTGGGCTGTATCAAATGATTCGGCGATATCCGTACTATATTTCGATCCCATCGCGCTCCTGTATACAAAGAGATCCGGTGTCCCTGGTGACGTCAAATCCGGAGAGCCCCTAGCGGCCACATAGCAACCAGCCTACTGCGCGACCAACCTCACGATGGCGCCCGCTGGAGGCGGAGGTGGAGGGGGGAATATTAAAGTCGTGGTTCGAGTGAGACCTTTTAATGGGAGAGGTACGTTTGGATGGGCTGCTGGTTCAGCAGACAGAGCAGCCGTGAAGGGACTTGGACTGACTTTCACCGCCTACAGAAATCGATAGGAATGCACGATGTATTGTGCAGATGAAAGGAAACCAGACGGTCCTTGTTCAACCAGATGCCGACGACAAACGTGCAGCTGGGAAAGGGGCCAAGGATGTGGGCCAGAAGACCTTCGCCTTCGATAAATCATACTGGTCATTCGACAAGTCAGACTCGAACTATGCTGGACAGGATAATCTTCACGACGACCTTGGCCGACCATTGCTGGACAATGCTTTCCAGGGCTACAACAATTGTATTTTTGCCTATGGGCAGACTGGTTCTGGAAAGTCATACTCAATGATGGGATATGGGAAGGAAGCTGGAGTCATACCCAAGATTTGCGCCGACATGTTTGAGCGGATAGATGTTGTCCAGAAGAACGACCCAAATGTGAAATGCACAGTCGAAGTGTCATACCTCGAAATCTACAACGAACGGGTCCGCGACTTGCTCAACCCGTCGACAAAAGGAAATCTCAAGGTCCGTGAGCATCCGTCGACAGGACCGTACGTTGAGGATCTGGCCAAGCTTGTTGTATCCAGCTTCAGCGAAATCGAGAATCTCATGGACGAGGGAAACAAGGCCAGGACTGTTGCTGCGACAAACATGAACGAGACGAGTAGCCGAAGTCACGCTGTTTTCACATTGACCCTCACCCAGAAGCGACACGACGTTGAGATGAAGATGTCGACGGAAAAGGCCGCCAAGATCAGTTTGGTTGATCTTGCAGGCTCTGAGCGTGCAAACTCCACGGGGGCAACAGGCGCAAGACTCAAGGAAGGCGCGGAGATCAACAGGTCTCTCTCTACCCTGGGAAGAGTTATATCTGCGCTTGCAGATCTGTCCAGCGGGAAGAAGAAAAAGGGCCCAGCGTCGTCTCAAGTTCCGTACAGAGACAGTGTCTTGACGTGGCTTCTAAAAGATTCGCTGGGAGGAAACAGCATGACAGCTATGATTGCAGCGATCAGTCCGGCAGATATCAATTTCGATGAGACTCTGAGTACTCTGAGGTATGCCGATAGCGCCAAGAGGATCAAGAACCACGCGGTTGTGAACGAGGACGCGAATGCCAGGATGATACGAGAGTTGAGAGAAGAGCTTGCAACACTGAGAGGGAAGCTCGTTGGTGGAGGAGCAGGCGTGCCAAGTGAAGACCAGTACGCCGAGGGAACTCCACTAGAAAAACAGATTGTCAGTATCACGCAGCCAGACGGTACGATAAAGAGAGTTTCAAAGGCGGAAATCACGGAGCAGCTGAACCAGAGCGAGAAGCTCTATTCGGATCTCAACCAGACTTGGGAAGAGAAGCTTCAGAAAACAGAAGAGATTCACAAAGAGAGAGAAGCTGCACTTGAGGAGTTGGGAATCAGCATTGAGAAAGGGTTTGTCGGGCTACACACACCAAAGAAGATGCCTCATATCGTTAATCTCTCAGACGACCCTCTACTAACGGAGTGCCTCATTTACAACCTGAAGCCGGGAACGACTACCGTGGGCAATGTGGCGACAAACGCTCCAACTACTTCTGAGATTCGATTGAATGGAAGCCGAATCATGCATGAGCATTGCGCGTTTGAGAATGTTGACGGCATTGTCACAATCGTGCCGAGAGAGGGTGCGGCAGTCATGGTAAATGGCAAGCGTATCACCGAACCGCAAAGGCTGAGGAGTGGCCATCGAATTATCCTCGGCGACTTCCACATTTTCCGATTCAATCACCCCATGGAGGCGAAGGCGGAGAGGGCAGAGCGAACAGAGAAGAGCTTGCTCAGACACTCCGTAACGGTCAGCCAGCTTCAGGGTATCGAGAACTTTTCGCCATCTCCGAGTCCACGACCGGAACACCAGCGGAATTATAGCAAAGCTGACTCGGATTTTGATTGGGATAGCAGCAGGCCTGATTCCCCCATGCCCCAGAGGGGTAGAGATTCCGACTGGTCGTTTGCGCGGAGGGAGGCTGCTGGAGCTATACTGGGCCCTGACCAAAAAATCGCAGGCTTGACCGATGAGGAACTCAATGTCTTGTTTGAGGATGTGCAGCGTGCCCGTGCAGAACGTCAAAACCGCGACGCAGACGACGACTTGGAGTCGACAACATCGTACCCAGTCAGGGAAAAGTACTTGTCTAATGGCACCATCGATAACTTCTCCCTCGACACTGCCATAACCATGCCATCCACCCCGAGGCAAGGGGAAGTGGAAGACAAACTACAAGTTCTTCGCGAAGAAATGCAAGGCCAACTTGAAAAGCAAAAGACAGACTACCAAGAACAATTGAAGGCTGCTCAAGCTGATAACGTGGAAGTGGAAGAGATTAAGAAGGAGAAGGAAAGGATGGAAGAAAGCCTGAGAGAAGTTAAGGAGGAGATGATGAAGCAGCTTGTAGTTCAGAGGCAAGAGTTTGAACAACGCATCCAAGAGCTGTCGCCGGCGTTGCCAGAGGCGGATACATTTGATGATCTGAATGAGGAAGAGATGGAGATTGCTCGGAAAACAACAGAGCATTGGCGGAAGCGACGATATGTCCGGATGGCGGAATGTATTCTTCAATCTGCTGCAATTTTGAAGGAGGCACAGGCCCTGAGCCAGGAGATGGACGAGAGCGTTGTCTTTCAGTTCGTAATTCTAGATACCGGCCATGCTCTCTGTTCATCGTACGATATGGTTCTGATCGGAATCCCCGGAGAAGGCGATGACTCTGCTCTCGAGGATGCACAAAGGCCATGCGTCGCGGTGAGAGTCCTCGACTATAAATCTGGCGTCGCCCACCACTGGAGTCTGGAGAAGCTGAAGGAGAGAGTTAGAGTCATGAGGCAACTCCACCAATATATGGATAGACCGGAGTATATGCAACACTTCAAGCTTGAAAACCCGTTCGTCGAGACGTGCATGCCTCGCTACACACTTGTTGGCGACGTTAGTGTCCCGCTGGCAGCCGTATTTGAAAGCCGCGTCCAGGACTTCACCCTCGACGTTAGGTCTCCGTATACGTCGGACTCAATTGGCCTTGTCAAGCTATCCCTCGAACCCTCGTCGGCCAGAGCCCCAACGAATACGCTAAAGTTCAACGTTGTCATGCATGAACTTATTGGATTTCCAGAACACGAGGGGACAGAAGTACACGCCCAGTTGTTTATTCCCGGAATATCCGAAGAGGGAGGCGCCACCACTACCGCAATGATCAGTGGCTTCGAGGAGGGATCAGTTAGGTTTGACAGTGTCCACAGCATGAGCATACCTCTGTTCGGTCCCAAGAATATATCCTTGAGCGTTTCCATATTCGCAAAAGTGTCGTCGATGCATCTTGACAAGTTGCTCAGCTGGGATGATCTCCGAGACCACGTTTCAAGCCAGCAGCAACAACGAACTGCCCGAATCGCTGAAAGCCACTTCTATGCAGAGGAAAAACACGACGTCTTTGCTCGAGTTCAGTTGCTCGAATTGTCGGAAAACGGCGACTATCTACCTGTCGAAGTCTTACAGACCAACGATATGGATAAGGGCACGTTTCAGTTACACCAAGGGCTTCAGCGACGAATTGTTGTCAATTTAACACATAGTTGTGGATCCTCACTACCGTGGAAAGACAGCTCTAGACTTCGCATTGGTGGCATCCAACTACTCGACCACCTTGGAAAGGTTGTTGATATGAACTCGTCGACGCCAGAGATCGAATTGAAACTTGTCATGGATCCAATAATGAGGGCAAACTCCAATGGAACCATGAGTGTTGCTCTGGTTGGGCAATGGGACTCGAGCCTGCACAACTCTCTACTTCTCGACCGCGTCACGGCTGACAAGTACAAGGTGCAGATGAAGATTCTTTGGGACGTGACATCCGACAATCTCGGGGAGCCGATGACGTTTTCGTTGAACGTCGCCTCGCAAGTTCTATCACGGTCATACGTCCGCAACCAGTCCATGTTTGCTGCCCTGTGGCAGAGTGTTCGCATTGTGCACGCGACATCTGCCATATTCTCCATATGTATACGACCTATGCCGGTTAAGAAGGTTGGAGACCTTTGGCGAATGAATACGCAGCACGACTATGTTAAAGGCGAGGAGAACCTCACTGGCTGGACACCGAGAGGGGTGTCCCTCGTCCATGACTTCATCAACTCCAGAAGGCGGCGAGAGCGCTCGGCCGAAATCGAGGCGGCAAAAGCGTTTTATAGCGCCGAAGAGTTGAAGGTTGAAACCAAGAAGGCTGACGATGGAAAGGATGACGACGAAAAAGATGACGAAGAGGAAGCCCCACCCAATGAAGAGCTCATCCGCAAGGTTTTGAATCTCTGGACGGTGTCGACTGGCCCGATTGAAAACTTATTGCGGAACGCAAACATCGAACCCCCAACTGATGGCCCTGTTGAACCGAATCCTGACAGCGCTATCCGTTTGACGGCGAGCGTGGCCCTAATCCAGAGATCGGCTCAGATTCTCAAGGGAGGATACCTGCTCGTGCCATCTCTAGACAGCAGCAAGTGGGTACGAAGGTTTGTAGAGCTGCGACGGCCATATCTCCACATCCACTCCATACCTGAAGGGGAGGAAATCGGTATCGTGAACCTGCGCAACAGCCGCGTTGACCACCAGCCCCAAATCGCCAAACTTTTGCGGCAGGACGGCAAGGGGAGGGATAGAAAGGAGACGGTATTTGCAATCTACGGCACCGATAACACATGGCTCTTCGCAGCGAGGAGCGAGCGCGAGAAAGTGGACTGGATTTTCAAGATTGACCAGGCGTACTTTGGGAGCGGTAATGGGAGCGCTGACGAGGATGCCGAGGCGGAATCGTGATATATTTGCCTACGACGATAATGAGGGACGTATAGATGGTTTGATTCGATATGAGAAGCATGATACCCAATCTAGTTAGAAGAAGTGTATGTAGATATGATGTATACTTTAGTTACAAATGAATTCATTTTGTTGATAGATTTTTGTCACTGTAAGCTGCAGAGCCCGCGCCCCATCCAGCCTCGCGATGCTTGGCTCATAAAACCCAAACCCGTCCGCCTTATATCTGCACTGCACTGCACTAAAAGAATCGCACTCCAGAGAACAAGTATATTGCTATTGCCTACAAAAACCTAGTTTACCATTTCATCTTCGTTTTCTCTCTCTCTCTCTCTCTCTCGACACATTCCAATCCAATTCCCAACCGGTGCGTGATGCTTCCGGGCGGTCCCAGACATCCTCCCCTATAGACTACATTCAGGTGTTTAGGAAGTCCCATCAAATGAAATCGCAGTGCTGTCTTGACCGGCATTCTTTGTATCCGTTGCAATGTTGTTGGCCAGTTTCTTCTGCTCCGCCGCCAACTTCTCCGCAACACTGTCGTCACCCTGTGCCTGTTGGATCTGCAGAGCCGTAACCGTAGCAGTGAGCTTCAGGACCTTGTTCTTTATTTTGCCGTTCTATAAAACACGTTAGTCTTGATGGGGGGAGAGTAGGGTGTGTGCGTGATGGCGTACCTGGATGGCCGTCTTTTCCTCATCACTTGTGGCAGCGTCAAGCGCAGGGTTGAACGCTTCGACCTCAGCGTCTTCGGCGACGTCATGGATTCCCTTGATGAGCTTTAGGTCTGCCGCACTGACGTTGGCGAGGTCAGAGGTGTCGATGCCAATCTTGGCCAGAGCCTCTGCCTCAGCATCTCCGGCCTGGCCAGCACTGATGGACAGGTCGTTGTACGCCTGGGAAGACAGAGCACGGGATGATAGCGGCAATGCCGAGACGGTAAGGAAGAGGGTTGCGTAGAGCGCAATAGTGGAGATTGAGAACTGCATGGTGTTTGTGAGGGCGGTGTTGAAGGTTGTTGAGTTGAGATGGGATATGTCAAATGGATGGAAATTGTGGATTAAAAACGACAGCACAGCTGCGATTCGAGAGAAGTAAAAGATGAAAGGTTGGTAATTGCTTGGACTGGAAATGAAGAAGTGAGCGCGGCTGAAGAAGAAAAAAGGAGATATTACAGAGGGACATGAAGCTTCTTATAAGATCGGACTGTAGACGAGATCAGATCAGACTTGAGAATGCGCCACCTGAAATTAAGGACAGGGCACATAGCGGATACTCCTGGTGAGAAGCGCCCATGTTAATTCTCCGTTCGCGCCAACATAAAGTCGAAATATCTAGGGTTCCATTGAACCACGAGGCGCCGCCTGGGATAATCCGCGACGTTGTGAGCCTCACGACGCCAAACGCCACTTACATCTCCGGTCGCCAAGACCTCGTGGGGGGGATTTAAAGCCCGAATATCAAACTCTAGATAATCCCACCAGCGAGGATGAGTGAGGGTGAGTTGAGGTGCGACGTCTCATCGCCGTTGTAAGGTTTGGGGTTTCGCGATGTTGGGTCGGTCCAAGCGCGACGGTGGATTCGGTTTCAGGAAGGAGACCTGGTCGATCTGTTTTTAGACTTTGGACTCAAATATCCACTTAAACACCCAAAAAGGGCAGACTCCAGTAGGGAATTTCCAGTTTCAGCCGCCTGATTGATACTGTGATTCCTCGTCGCATGTCTAAATAGTGAAACCCTCTCTGGCAAAACCACGACTGTTGTTTTCCCACGAATAGCGAACCATTCCCCACGCTTACTGTCGTTCATTTCGGCAGCTTGTCCGGACGAGACGAGCAGCTTCATCCAATAACAACCTCCTGCGAATACCAGCAATGCCAATGATATGATATTCCAGTTCCAAGGACTTGCGACTAAAAGCCGCAAATACCCCCACACTAGGGGTCACCAGAGTACACCAGAGTTCCAAGATATCACGTGGAAGACTGGGCTTTGACAATTGCCAAATGAGGAAATATCGGAGCATTGCTCCCGCGGTGCCAAACCAGGAAAGACTCGGAGCTTTATTTATTATTTATGCAGACGATAATATACTGACTTGCATGGTTATAAGGTGGATTGAGTATACACTATTACAGCGTATTTCCCCACGATTTCCCAACCGCCAAACGGAAGGCGCGACCTGAACCGCACCATCCTTCCATATATTAATTATCCCCGCCTGGAAGTTTATATGGAAGGCGCGTCCCTATGGTCTGCACTTTATTTTACTTTGGCCTCTAACTTATCTCGTCCAGGATTATCAATGAAGACACATTGATGGGATTCTAGTTCCGCCAGCGATAGATTGGATATGAAGCCATTAGACCGAGGAAGTAATGATTCTCGATTTACCTTCCTCCTCAGTCTGTATATATAAAGTGCTTGTATCTCGTCGTGCAATGTTTCCGTGCTATCTCTAGGTTGCTACAGTTTTCCTGTTGTATTTCCTGTCATTTAATCCGTCGCCGTTTAGCCATCATGGCCAGACTTTCAGCCCTGAGCGTCCTTGTCAGCGCCTTGTCTCTCCCTCTCACTCAAGTCACTGCTGCGGCAAACCAGCTCGAACAAGTTACCGTCGACTTTGGGAGCAACCCGACAAATGTCGGCTTCTACATCTACCTTCCGAGCAATCTTACCGCCAACCCGCCAGTTCTCGTGAACCCCCATGCCTGCCACGGCCAAGCTAGCGATGCCTTTACCGGTTCCCAATATGCCACCCTCGCCGACGAGTACGGGTTCATTGTCATCTACCCCGACTCCCCGAACGAAGCCGACAAGTGCTGGGATGTCTCGAGCTCGCAGACGCTCTCGCACAATGGCGGTGGTGACAGTCTCGGCATCGTGAGCATGGTGAAATACACTTTGGACAAGTACAACGGAGATTCCAACCGTGTTTTTGCCACCGGTGTCAGCAGCGGCGCAATGATGACGAATGTGTTGTTGGGGAGCTATCCGGATGTGTTTGCTGCCGGAAGCGCATTTTCCGGCGTGGCATTTGGCTGCTTTGCTGGCGATGGATATGGCGTATGGAGTGACGACTGCGCGACTGGAAAGATCATAAAAACCGGCGAAGAATGGGCGGCTATCGTAAAGGCAGCCTACCCTGAGTACACGGGTTACAGGCCAAAGATTCAGGTTTTCCACGGTACAGCCGATACGGTTCTGTATCCCCAGAACCTGGAAGAGGAAATCAAAGAATGGACCGCCGTGCTTGAGCTTCCTAGCTCTCCGATCGAGACAGTACTTGACACGCCAGTCAGTGGTTGGACCAAGTCCGTGTATGGGTCAACCTTTGAATCATACTCTGCAGAGGGCGTGCCTCATAATATCGCAAATCAAGAACCAACGGTAATGGCTTGGTTCGATCTTACGTGCACCGGAACCGACTGTTTCTCGAGGCCCAGTGGTCCGCCCACGACTCCGCCTAGCAACTGCACATCCTCTCATTAGAAATTGAGTAGATGGCCGTTGGCGCCACCAGTTGTTTGGATGTACTATAGAAAATACTCTAGACTGTGGATGATTACCTGCACGGTAAATAAGTCCAGGGCGACACCGATATGAGGTACTATCTTTTGTCAGAAATAGCAGTTATATATCTAGGCAACGTACTTCAACGAGACCATTGATACCTATCATCCTATTCCAACAGTCCAAGTAAAACATCAAGACATCAAGATAACACATGAATTGGTCTTTGAAGAAGTGTATATATACTGTATTATCCCTATTATAAAAATTCCGCCGTAGAATTAGAACCGTGAGACCCATTCCAGGGCTCACTTGTGTCATCCATTGACACCGTCAGTTTACCAAACAACGGCAAAGATGCCGGCAGTGACGAAGATGGCGGTCATAGTGACCATCAACGACTGGAGGTTGGATGCGCTGGATGGGACAGGAGTTATCACACCGCCGCCACCACTGCCAGAGCCGTCACCCGAGCCGCTGCCGCTTCCACTTCCACTTCCACTTCCATCTCCACTGCCGCTGCCACTTCCGCTTCCACTTCCGCNGTGACCATCAACGACTGGAGGTTGGATGCGCTGGATGGGACAGGAGTTATCACACCGCCGCCACCACTGCCAGAGCCGTCACCCGAGCCGCTGCCGCTTCCACTTCCACTTCCACTTCCATCTCCACTGCCGCTGCCACTTCCGCTTCCACTTCCGCTTCCATCTCCACTTCCGCTGCCGCTTCCATCTCCACTGCCGTTTCCATCTCCACTTCCGCTGCCGCTTCCATCTCCACTGCCGTTTCCATCTCCACTGCCGCCACCGTTTCCATTTCCAGAGCCACCTCCGGTGCAGGTTGGCTGAGGATACGAGGTGGCGCAAGCGCATACAGCGTTAGCGGCATTAAGCACGTCTGGTGCCTTATCAATGCCACATCCAGCCAGCACACAGTCTAATGCGGCATTGTTGATCTTGTCGTAGGTGTCAGGCTCGCACTGGCACCAGAAGTCGAGCTTAGAGCAGCCGAATTGAGAGCCAGCGCTGATGATGCAGTCAGTAGCGCAAGGAGGGATCGCCGATGCTGATGCATCGCATTGCGTCGGCCCGGGAGCGACAGAGCATGGGGTTCCGCTGCCAGTTGGGGTTGGCGATGTGGTAAGCGTGGTTGGCACGCTTGAACTGCTGCCTGTGTTGCCAGGTCCGCCAGGTCCACCAGGTCCGGATCCGGTGCAGGTGGGTGCTGGGTAGGAAGAAGCACACTCACAGACAGCGTTAGCTGCGTTAAGAACGGGAATGGCCCCAGAGATTCCACAAGCATCAATGACGCAACCCTGGGCAGCTTTGTTGATGCCAGCGTAGGTATCAGGCTCACACTGGCACCAGAAGTCGAGCTCAGAGCAGCCGAAA
>LNAR01000345.1:0-14766 GCA_001630585.1 Pseudogymnoascus sp. BL549 | reverse complement strand
GCTTAATGGGGATGGCTTTGCTCGGCGGCCTGGTGACGGGGAGGGGAGGGGTTTTTGCTATAAAGATGGACGGTTCGTCCGGTGTTGAGATGTTTTTTTTTCTGCATCAAACAATCAAGTCTCATCTCTCACACACATAACCGATCTCATACCAAACAAACACACTCGCTTTTCACATACCTCCCACAACCAACCTTCAAAATGCACTACTCCTCCATCCTCGCCCTCGCCGGCGCCTCCTTCGCCGCTGCCGCCCCGGCCGTCAACTCCGCCCGCGCCGAGGGAACCTGGACGCTCCAGGGCTTCGTGCGCAGCTGCAACGACGCCGCCAACACCTGCCACTACAAGTTCTCCGTCAAGGACAACGTCTCCGGCAAAGTCGACGCCTGCGACTTCACCGACGTCGCCGACAGCACGCGCCAGGCGCGCTGGAGCTCCCCCTCCAACCTGCACTGCTCGGCTGCGTCGCCCATCTACGTCAACGTCGGTTACGACCAGCCAGGCAACTTCTTCGTCGTTGTTCCTGTTAACAGGGAGACCTCGGTGAATGCCTTCTTTGGATACACGGCTGCTGAGCTCACGGATGGAAATGTGGTTACCCCGGATCACACCTCGCCTTCCCTGAAGGTCGGGACGTGGGAGAAGAAGAAGGCTGAGGGCGCTGCGGTGATCGGCCGTGCTGAAGCTGCTGGTCTCGGGGCCTGGACCGTGGAGAAGCTGCACAGGAGTAAGTCATCCCCACACCACCACTGAGTAACTAGACCGGTAGACTAACACCAACACCAGCCTGCCAAACCACCAACATCGCTACCTGCAACTACTCCTTCCAGATCAACCAGAACGACGGCTCCGAGCTGACCAACTGCTACCTGGTGCAGGAGGGCCCACCAACCCAGAGCTTCTACACCGCCACCTGCCAGAAGCAGGTTGACTGGACCATCTCGTGGGGTTACAACGACCAGTACGGATATGCTGTTATGACTGTCGTCAATGTCCCCAGACAGGTCGATGCCTTCTTTGGCTTCAACGATGTTAACCTCGTCACCGACTTCCCTAATGTCGGCCCCAACCCTGTTCAGAACTTGTAAAAAGTGAAATGGGTGTACGCTGCATGGATGCGCGACTCTGAGGGGATGATAGAGAGGGTTTAATGAGATATGGGCGAATTTGGATTTTACTGTTCTGCATTTTGCGAGGATGGGCATTGGGAGATGGGGTCTTGGTTATGCTTTGAGGTGTTTCCAGGATATTTAATTAGAGGTGTTAGAATTTAGTTAATGAGATCTCACTACAAGGATTCTATTAGTTTCTCTTTTCCTTTGCGAAGATTTTTTTGGATGCGAGTGAATTGTGCTGGGGCGCCGATACAGTTGCTCGTATCGCTCAGGTGCCATTTGAAAGTCATGTGGTCGCACGGTGATTCACTCGGAATGTCATGTGCGGGAATAGAATGTCCAGGGGATATTTATAAATTTCCCAAAATGGACCCTGATAAATTATGCAGGCGATGAGGATTTTTCATAGTTTAATTGATTTCCAAATGTTGTTTGACCTTCAGTTGATTGTGGAGATGTTGTTGCCTGTTCCCGCGCCTTAAACATAATCGCGTCTATCGCGGCTGTGGCCAACGTCACCTCTAGACTCATCGAGCGCGTAGCCGTGACAATGAGGTTTAAAACCTCGCTGAAGAATATAAAGACGTTCTCTAGTAATTATGCTGCTCTTAATTTAGCCATGTACCTCTTCTGACGTGATTTCCAGAGTTAACGGCGTCGTTGGCGACCCTGGGGAAGATTGCCTGGGTTAGGCTCGACGATGAAAATGTCCGGTTCACTATAATCCCCGAGCAGGGATCGCAGGTTTGGGCGTATGACTCTTCAGATCTATATAGAGGAGAAAGATAACTAACATGCATACAGCTGTATCTCAATTGACTCTCTATTCTACGAGTACTCGGTCCAATCGCGCATTGAGAACAACACCATCAACATAGAGCTTCCCCTCGCCCCCCTCCAAGCCGCCCTCAGATCCGCTGAAAACGCCACCTCCGCATCGCTCCGCCTCACCAAGAGAGACGGCGACGCGATTCTCTCCCTAACCATCATCACCAACACCGTCAACCCCAGCAACACCAGCGGCTTCCTCCGCAACCGCCGCGACGACGATCCCTTCGCCGACGACGACTTCCACGAGGAGAGTCTCGACGCCCGCAGCGCCGCTGAGCGTGAGACTATCGTCACCCAGGAGATCCCCATCCGTGTCCTCAGCCCCGAGGGCGTAGAAGGGATCCACGAGCCCAAGGTGCGGGACTCGGACGTGCACATCCTTCTCCCGCCATTGCTGCAGCTCAAGGCCATCTCGGACCGATTCACGAAGCTCGCGTTTGCGACGACGACGAATACGGCGGCGGCGGTGAATAGTACTGCTAATACGCCGAAGTTGGAGCTAAGCGCGAATATGCATGGGAGTTTGAAGCTGAGTATTACGACGGATGCGCTGAATATTGAGAGTGTGTGGGGGGACTTGACGAATCCGGATTTGGAGCCCAATCAGATTGAGGGGGAGGTGGAGGATTTGCCGACGGAGAGGATGAGGGCTGCGGGGCCGGAGGCGTGGGCGACGGTGAGGATTGATGGGAAGGATTGGAGTAGGGTGCTTAGTGTGGGGAGGCTGGGTGGGAAGGTTATTGCTTGTATGTGGTGTCTGATGAGGGGTTGGAATGTGTACTGACTTTGATCTGTGATAGGTTTTGTGGACAACCATGCGTTGATTCTTTACGTGTACCTTGCGAACTATGAGGATCCTGGGGCTAAAGAATCTGTCCTCACGGTAAGTTTAACCCGGCATAAATGAGGGCATTGTTTCTAACATCACTTAGTATTATATTAGTTCATATGCTCGCTAATTGTTGGAGGGATCTGCGAAACAATGGAGTTGGGGATAATAGATGGTTTGGCATATGGGTTGTCTGGCTTCGAAGTGAATTTAGGAGTTGGTAGGCGAAACATGATCTTTGCTACTCCAATTCACATTTTCTCAGAAAGAATGGGACTGAATAGACATTCTAATTTACATTGTATCAAGAAAGAATTGGACTGAATAGCCATTCTCCCGATAAGCGTCTCTAACGGAATTTGGGAGTTAAGTGTGAAGGTGGTAGTGCCTGTCACTTCCAACTCGATGCACATTCACCCACACAGCCTCCACAGCCCACAGGCCCCGCCAACACAGGCGAGAACAATACCAACCTCTGGTACTCTGAGTTATCAGTTCAATGAACCACTCAATAGGGTGTCTGTGCGAGACAATACCTCTGAATACGGCCCACACACCCTATTATTTGACTCCTTTCACGAATTCTTAAGGATGTTCTAAAATCCATCTTTTAACCTTCACGGACATTTCTGAAGATATTCTAACTCTTATGATTCATTCCTATTACTTGTTCTTGTGTTCATTGGCAGATTCAGCGTGTGTACTTCCATCAAAGGAGGATTTGAGAAGTTCACTGGCAATTTCCACCTGTGCACTTCCGTCGTCAAAAGTAAGTTTTGAGCTTGGACTAATATCACCCGGCAATATATCTAATACCCCAACCACAGTGGCACCCAAAAGAAGGATAGAAGACCTTGACCTTGCAGACCGAAATGCAGTCAAGAGAATTCGGCTGCAGACATTCCATGCTGGTGCGACAATTGACGATTGCCTCAAAGCATACCTCAAGCACAAAGATGTCGAGCCAGCAGTTAAATATCTCATGGATCGGCATGAGCAAAAGGAAATCGTCAGATTCAAAAAACGCATCGAAGCGGCCGCAGCAAAGACAATCTATGAAGCTGCGGGGGTACCAGAGCCCAGTCCAGATGATAAACCGGTGAAACCGCTTTGGAATTTCTCAGATGTCATGGATTTGGAAGAGGATGAATTTGCCATTGGGAGGTTTAGCCCTGACGTGGAAGATCTGTTAGCGGGGGGAATGATGGGTACGACTACTAAGCAATCAGAGGAAAGGTCCAATGTGATGAAATCCTTTCTACACGTCATTCCGAACTCGCCTCGCCCGACAGATATATTCGGCAGAGATACTCTGAAGTTGCAGGTACAACAGAAGTCTTTGCATGATGAGACAACAGCGGCAAAGTTCAAAGCCCAGGCCATCATGTCAGCTGTCTTCAGCAAGAATCTAACTAAGAACATGCAACGCGTTCCCAACTCGAAGTTCATATTATTCGAACAATCCAATCCACTCAAATTCCCAAAAGTGGACCACGAATCCGTCGATCGGTTTGGCCAAGTTACAAGCAAGTTTACTGACGCATTCCCCGCCACGACCCTCAAGAAAACAATCACAGGCCCTACGATGAGACTCAAAACTCCGGCTGAAGATGGAACCACAAAGATTCGTATTATAAGCGTCAGCGCCAGCCCCCTCTGGTCAGGAAAGGCTGGACTCCACAAAAAGCCGGATAGATCGATCAGGGCTATACAGCTCAGCACTCTTTCACCTGAAGAGGTCCACCTTGGAGATTATTACAGCCATAAATTTTGTTCAGTGGCGCCACACCAATTTGTGCGCTTTTCAGAGCTCCCGCTGCACGTCCAAGATCTTATCTGGGAATTTTCCTTTGAACCACGCGTTGTGGAGATTCAGTACGATCCGAAATTCAAGCGCATTTGGTCTCCAACGAAATGGCCCGCGCAGAGTCTTGCGTGCAAGGAGAGTAATTTCGTCATGATGCGCATATACGAGCGTTCGCCATTCGGAGAAGCAACAGCTAGGAGTGGCCTTTTGTTCAACTTCGATATTGATGTCCTCTTTTTGACATTCGAGAAAAAAGCTCATTACTCATACTCTACGGACGGGTATATGCCGCTGCGTGCGGTGGGACAATTGAAAGTGGCTGCATCTTTCTTACGATCACTTCCACCAGCGCAGCTTCCCAGAATACGCCACCTTGGGCTGGACCTAAGCCTCTGGAAGAAAATCGAACACGATTTGTCGCAGATGCGGAAGCGGCGCCACAAACCCCATGGGAGGGACAAGTATATCCTCCCAATGCTCACTGGGTTGTCGAGTTTGCGGATCATCGGGAACCCCAATATGGGCGTCTGGCGCATCAATAGACATACGGGGTTTACGATAGCCGCTTGCGAGTACATGGAGGCACGGCAATGTTCAGCTGAGGATCTGGATCTTAACGATAATGAGATCCGTTCCGATATTGGGGAGTTGTTGGTTGATCGCCTCGCGCAGTTCAACAATCTCAATCCGCCTTGGTGGAATGGCCCAGCAGTTATGTGTATGACGAGAGTGCATGAGTGAGCAGCTGCGGCGTCATCGGGAGAAACATACTTCTTTATTTGCAACGGGCGACTTCGTTTGATTTTTCACAATACCCTCTATATACCCATCGGAAGCATTACGAAATATCACTCGATATTACTACGTTGTGGTAATCATCGAAATTCAGATATACAATCATGGTCGTCCAGCATAGCATATAGCACAACATACAGCACGACATACAGCACTTCAGTACAGCATGCAAGCTTCAGCGCACTCATATATGCATTCATTCATTCACTCATTCATGAATAAAATTCTTAAACTATCTTTCTTCTTACTTCTTCCTTCTGTGAGACTCATTATCGTTGAATGTGACAATGCAGCACAACCTTCCCTCAACTTCCAATCCTTTCTCTTCAATCGCTGCTGCCGCCGTGGCAACCATGGGTATTATGCATAGTCTTTATTTGGGCTTTTGGAAGGAAGGTGTAGCAAAGTTACCACAGTCACGCATAGTTGTGAAAGAAAGCAACGTTTAGTCTGGTGGGTTTGGACACCAGAGGACAGCCCCGGTCTCAGAATTTCGAATACATCGCGGGAACAAAAAGATAATCAATTGTTCATAAATGGTAGGCCACTAAAGTATCACTCTGCATGATTAAACTAGACGCTGTTACATTCTCGCATTCCTCTCAATAATTGCTAGCGCCGTCAAAAGCACGGTTTGTATCCACGCCTCATCACCCGTGTCGTCCCAGATCCTAATCGTCCCCTTGTTCTTCCAGCTCATGCCAGTATGGTTTGTATATGTTGCCAACAACTTGCCTGTGGACTCATCGACAAGCTTCAGGTGCTGCATAGACATCTTGAAGAATATCGACGCCTCCGTTGAGCCATCGGGACTGTGAGTGCGCTTCCAGAGAACAGCTCGGGAGCTGTCTCCAAGCCCAACCTTCAGGCGATAAGTGTTTGCAGTGGTAGAAAGGTTTTCAAGTCTTTCCCAAGCAGTACCGCTTAAATTTTCAGGATCGTTTCCGAGGCCAATGTCGATGTTATTCGACAGCGGCACAAAAATTGCTACGCCAACGAGATGCCCTTCCTTAGAGTCGCCTTCACGAAGCTTCACGGCGGGCTTTCCAATGGCGTTGTTGTTTGAAACATAGTGTGTGATTATTGACTTAGATGGGGATGTCGACATATGAAGGAGATAGTCACGGTGCCTTGAAGCATGCATGACCTTGTATTCTCTGGGAGGCTCGCCATGCTCTGGCACAATCGTAGATTCCACCAGTGCCGGGTCTGTGTTTGGTGACGATATAGGGGCTCCCGAAGAACCCCCGGATTGTATTTGAGAGGCCTCTGCTGCCATATCAAAGGTAGCCCGCGATGATTCTGATTGCACGTTGATATGAAGAAAGTGACAAGTTGAATAAATTACCTGGGTTCATGCTGCAATATATAATTTTCAGATTCACCTACCTTTGACTCTCAGCCTTGCGAACAGGCACAAGATGAATCAAAGCCACTTGCCGCTTCAAGGACGATTTTGCGAAGAAGCGAGGGTGATCCCATGGCGCAGCAATGTGAGTGATCAAGCCACGGGCCGCCACGTGCCGCCGCCTTAAACCTCTATCCGTAGCGGTGGCAGATTTGCTACTGGTCCCTCCCCAAAGTCTAAATGAAAACTGTGAATATCCAGGATAGCGACAGCAATCGGGGCGAAAGTGTCGGAAGCCTGGCAGCCTTGAGTATGATTGTTCTCTGATGACTGGGTTTGATATTGAAGGACGCGAGGCTGGAGTTATGGTGGGAGGCGAGGCTACCAGTGTAACGCACGGACCAAGGGACCGTTGGGATAACGACAACATGGCAGCTCCATAGATTATAGCAGCTACTCCACCTTACCTTGTTCCCCAAGCCACCTTGGAACTCGCCCTTATGATTCATATATGAAAGAAATCGAAATGCGCGGCCAATTCTACTCTGAAAATTCTCGTAACCTAGACCGGCAATTCGTGAACCCCCCACCACGGCCCACCAACCATTCGCAACCCCCCCGACATCCAAGCCATGGCCTCTTCCAACGTTGACCTAAGCACGGCCACGTCTGCTGAAGTCTTCAAACAGCCCCTCCCCACAGTCCGTCTGCTGCACCGCCAACTCCACACCTCCCTCGACGAGAAGAATGCGCGCCTGCGGACGCTCGTGGGCGGCTCGTACCGACAGCTGCTGGGCACGGCCGAGATGATTGTCGATATGCGGCGCGACATTGAGGTGGTGGAGACGAAGCTTGGGGGCGTGGCAGACGGATGTGGGATGGCTGTTGTTGGGCGCAGAGTTTCTGCGCTGGGGAAGCTGGGGGCGAGGGCGGGACACGGTGATGCCGAGAGGAGATTGGGAAGGGCGGCGAGGGTTAAGGTGCTTGGAGGCTGTGTGATTGCAATTGGGCGGTTGATTAGGGGCAAAGAGGGAGAAGCGAAGAAGGGGAGGCGACTGGTAACGACGGCGAAGACGTTGGTTCTTTCGAGGTTACTGGTTAAAAGCTTGAGTGATGATGGAGGGGATGAGGACGAGGAGGAGGAAGCAGTGATTGCAGAGTTAAAGAGGAAGCTTGGGTCCCTGAGACGACGCCTCCTGAGGACTGTGGAAAGGGCAATGGAGAACCTGGATGGAGATAGAGATGAATTGGTGAATGCGCTGTGCGCATACAGTCTCGCCACAAGTTCGGGCGCGAAGGATGTGCTGAGGCAGTTCCTGCATGTGAGGGGTTCTGCAATGTCTACCACTCTTGATATCCAAGAAGAGGGAGGTCTGGGCGAGGACGGAGTGCAGAAGCATATTATACACGCCCTGGGACTACTTGCCAAAACTTTGGTTGACGTGCAGGCATTGGTGCCGAGGCGGTTGGCTGATGCGCTTTTGAACTTGAAAGGCGATCACTTGCTGAAAGATGAAGGTGTCAGGGAGTTGGAAGGCCTGAGGCTGGATATATGCGAGAGGTGGTTTGGAGACGAAATCACATACTTCACGCCGTATATCCGACACGATGATCTGGATGGCCCACAAGCAGTTTCAACGCTGAAAGGATGGGCAAAGAAAGCTTCTGAAGTGTTCTTGGAAGGCTTCGAAAAGATATTAGAATCAGTCCAGAACTTCAGCGCTGTGGCAGAATTACGGACCAGAGCCTTCGAGGAGTGGGTGGCCGAAGGAGGGAAAGCGAAGGGCTTTGATTCATCTGTAATGCTTGATGGATTACGAAAGGTTGTTAACGAGCGAATGGTTGGAATACTCGAAGCCAGAGTCGACAAGTTACATCTCGTGAACACAGAGGTAGAGGCAGCTTTGGGAGTCATTGCATCTGGAGGCGTAGAACGGCAAGCAGGCTTGTGGGATGATAAACTACTGGAGATGGGACTTGGCAACGGCGCTGTGGCATTCAAGCAAGCAATCGTCAACAATGTCCATGGAAGGGATAACGCCGTCTCAAGAGTCGTCAAGTCGTACCAAGAATGGAAACGCTTGGTAGACGAGGTGGCGACGGCAATCGACCAACTCAAGAAACAAAAATGGAACGACGACCTGGACAGCCTAGAGGACGAAGATGTGCTTGAAGAGAGACAGAGGTCACTGAGCCAAGAAGACCCAGAACAGCTCCAATCGCGCCTGAAATCGAACTTGGAACAAGCCTTCAGCACCCTACATACCAAGCTGGAAGGGTCATTTACCACCTACGAAAAGAGCGAACACGTCGGCGATACCACGATATTCATCCTCCGTGTTCTTCGAGACCTACGCGCTGAGCTACCCCAGCAAACTGATCTCTCCTCCTTCGGAGTATCCCTTGTGCCGAGGTTACACCAGGCCCTCGCCACCAAGATCTCGTCCGAGACGGTGCCGACGTACCGGGCTGCCCTGAGGGCGAGGAATCGCGTTGCAGGACGCGCGCTGTGGGAAGGGGAGCCTGAGCTGCCGATTTATCCCTCGCCACTGACTTTCAAGTTCCTGCATGCAGCAACGGTGGCTATGTCGACTGTTGGGCGGGACTTGTGGAGTCGGGCCGCTGTGGATGTGTTGAAGCGGTGTATGGGTGACGAGCTGGGGAAGAATATGGCTGCAGATATGAAATCTGCCAAGGAGTCGTTGAAGTCCAATGGTGATGGAAATAATGCTGGTGACGAGACTACAGATAAAAAGGAAGAATCCAAAGAAAAAGCTGCGGACAGTGCTGCCCAAGATGGTATAGACCCTGAGGCTAAGGATATTCTGGTGCAGACTTTATTTGACACCGTCGTTCTGCGACTCTGCCTGTCGGTGTCTGGCAAGCCCGAGTCCAAGGACAAACTGGCCGACCTGGAGAAGTCCTTCACAAAGCAAGCGGATCTGACATCCTCATCAAACGAGAGGCTCACAAAGTCAGCCCAGGAATATTGGAAGAGGACGAGTTTGCTTCTTGGACCTCTAGCTTAATATCATATAGCAACAAGTTCATCCCATTTTTTGTTCATCTCATTGTTCTTTCGCTTTGAATTGTGCTTTCCATATATCGTTGAGTTATTAACAGTATTTTTAGTTCCTTATTATACGGTGGATCTATATATCGGCGGCAGCTACTATCTGAATCGCTGACCTGTAATTTTAATAACTTAGATTCTCAAATGTTGTATCCTGAGTTGAAACCTCTATGGACAGGCTCCATCTTACCTGAAGCTGTCGAGATGTTACAGCTACGGCCCCAACTCAGAATGCCATGCTTATTGGATAGACACTGACCCCCTAAAGGGTGCTGCTGCGACCTGGAAGCGGATCCCTACTTCCAAAGAGTTCATGTGAAACTTTTGTGGCCATAGATTTCAAGTGGACTGAGCCTGGATCCCCAGCATTGGAGCCAGGTATTCTTATCTAGGGGATTATTAATATCGAGATTGCGCTGAGATCCTGTTGCTTCTATTAAGCGGTGTGAGTACTCGAGGACAAAGAAACGCGTTCTCAGTACCGCTTGTTAGTTGGGCGCACAGTATCAACGCAATCTTACTTTCGATCTAAAATACCACCTCTGCTCACCTCTCTCACCCAAGCGGCACCATTGTCCAATGGCCTCACCCCCGGATCCTGGGTCTGTCACTGAAAAAGATCGGTAAGACAAATATCTCATGCTTTGCCAGTGTGCTAATTACTTCAAGTCCACAAAAAATTGTTATTTTGAAGGGAGCCCCCAACACCGATCTCGTAGCAGCCGCCAAGGCAGCCACTATGAAGGCCCTCCAAAAACAATCGTTCAGGTAGGTCATATCAACAATATATATCTCGATCTAGGAGAGGTGATTTTAAAGGACACATCCGTTGAAGCCTTTGCAATGTTCAATGAATGGCTGTAAACCGGGGAAATTGCAAAGGAGTTGTGTGAGGAAGAGGGTATGACGAACCTACAGCTGCATCGTAAAGACAAGCCAACCTTTCGTCAATATCTTAACGTCTGGGTCCTTGCAGACTACCTATTGGTACCTAGATTGCAGAACTACGTCATGGACACGGTCATCGAGAAGCAGAAGAATCGACGCATAATTCCTACCAAGTCTTTCAGATACAAAGACGAACTGAAAACTTACCCACCGGAGATGGCCATCGACCTAGTGGTCGGACTTTCGCGGCGAATTGAGCAACTAGACACAAACCCTTTTCTCGTTGCCAACTCCTATCATGTCCCGGACAGGGTCTAGAACGTCTAAAACCGACAATTCTGCGAACAATGCCTCATCGGATATGACTGAGCCATCGAATTTTTACCAGAGAGAGAAAGGAGGAGAGAGACTCTGCGAGATATGCGCCGTCAGACGTGCTTGTGTGTTGGAAGCTCGCCATGGGGGACTGAGAAAAGGAATGAATCTGTGGGAGCCAAGATGAAACCAAGAAATCCAAAATATTTCATCTGACGGTCACAACATGGCCTCACTTGCCGAATATGGTGTTGGTGGACGCAAAACGCAGGGAATCAAGAAAACGAGACGAGAGAGACTCAATAACAGAACTGAACTTTATGACCGAAGAGCAATGTCAAACCTATGTTTTGATGATATTCTGAGGCCCAGTTACTGACATTCTGATATAAAGCTTTCCGGAGCTCAGCTCAAACCGTTTCCAATACGCATTTCCACCGAATGTTTCTGCCGAAGCAATATCCTCGTACTGAGTAAATCTGGATGCCATAAGTCATGCGACCTCGAAGTAAAACCGCCAACTACCAAACTATGCCATATCCCCTCACCACCCCTCATCTGAGAACTTGGTAATGATCTACTAAGCTGCGTCGCTTGAAGCTTCGCCACTGACACGGCACGGGAAGTAGGGTAGTAAGGTGAAAGCTGTTAAATGGTCCGGAGATCCCCCATCTACCAAGGCAACCCAGAAGCAGATCGATGGGCAGCAATCTATCTCTATCTCATTGCGGGGAAGTGAATCTACAGCAGCACTAACACACGGCACGTCCAGGTTTCCCAAACACAGATCCGTGTTTCCAGTGAACTGTATGATGCCCGACGTGGACGGGAATAAGAAAGTAAACTTGAGATCTACACCTTAATCCCCAACAATCCCGTCCATCCCAGCCTGTCCCAGCCCGCCCGTCCCACCAGAACCACACACACGGCTACTTCCGCCAAGGATATCCCCTTTGCCCATCACCACCAACAAACAGTCAACCCACCCACAACTCCCCCACCATCACCAATCCTGCACGCCATCTGCCGGTCCCTCTCCCACCCCCCACTGCAAACACAAATACCTGTCGCCGATCGCACGCCACATCCAGCGCACGACTCGCGTCAACTTACCTTTGGTAACTCACAGTAACCACCCTCCCGTCCACAGGCACACACACACACACAAGTTTCGCAAACCATGCCCCATCCGGGCGGCGCCAACGAGGGTTATCCCGCAGTTTGCCCGCATGGAGTGCTCTGTGCGACGGGCGGGAGGGACGGTGCAGCACTGCCTACAGGAGTTACCAACGCCATGGAATTGACGTCTCGTCGGAAGCACCACCTCGACTGCGCGGTGCGCGCACGGCCGCCGCGAGGCTGGCTGGAGGGTGCACAGGCCGTGCGGTGCAGCGCGGCGCCGGCGAGGTTTGCCACGCGAGCTGGTCGATTCGGGGCTCGTGGCGGGTTAGCCTGTACGTTGCCGCTACTGGCGCGGGGCAAAAGTCGGTGAGAAAGTTAGGAATAGGGGTTAAGAGTGCATTGCTGCGGGAGCGAGCGAACGGGGAAGGCTTCTGGAACGGAGGGGAGGTTTCTATGTAAGGGGGAAGTGGTTGCGTGGTGTACGAGTAAGGGGCAGCCTCGGGTAGGTAGGAAGCCGAGTGTCTGTTTGCTCGATGTGATGGGGAGAGGGTTGTGTCGGTGCTACTACTGCGTTATAGTGCTTACTCGGGCTGCCTCTCGTGGAATTCCTGTGGTACAGCGCACACCGGATGGATACAGGAGTACAGCATGTAAGGGGTTCTGCGCCAGGAGCGCCGATGGGGTGGGAGACACGCTGCCGCCATGGCACGATGGTATCGGCGATGGGAACACAGGGCGGGTAGGGACAGGTTCTGCACCACTTATCCTTGGGATGCCCGGTGAGGCAATCCGCATGAGTTTTTCGGCTGGTTTGAGAGGCGCTTCATTGGTGGTTTCGTTGGAAGCGAAGATATCAGTTTGAGGTGTGAAATGTCGCCGCAGATGCGCTCGGGATGATATGATACCGACAGTACAGAAGCTGCTTATTCGACGCACCTCGGGCGGTGCAACTGAAGGATATCTATTGTTGTCCTGCCCTATTCCTTCAGGATCACCATGTCACCTTTTCTCGTATCGTGGTCTGGGCAGGAATGAAAAAACGGTCTGTGCAACAAGCCACGATTTGTCCACTAAGTACGTACATACATCCGAAACAGGCACTCCACGATATTTCGTGGATTTCTCGTGGGGGGCAGATCGACATACATCCCCTCACCGCGGTAATCCCGCTTACATCATCCCTCCCAACCCAGCGACGAGTTCCAGTATTCGTACACCGGTGTATGAATACTAAGCGAAAACGAACATACACCCCCCGATTAATAAGCAATTACGTAAGCATCCCCAAAACTCCCCAAAACCGACCACCATACAGGTCAAAAGTGATAAAGTGATTCATATTAGAGTAAGTGATTCATAGTAGAGTAAGTTATTCATAATAGTAGAAATGAATCACTTAATTAGAAGAGATTCATAGTAATAGAATTGATTCATAGTAAGAATACGCCAATATCTACATGCTTTATTTCCCCCGGTATCCTTCCTTCTCTTCTTATTTTATCAAATTGTTACCTCAACCAACCAACCCCTCAACCAGCCAACCAACCAATTAATTAAAAATGGCTCTCCTTACTCCAACTGCCTCTCTTCTTGAGATCAACTCTGTCCTCGCCAAGTTCAAGATTCCTGGCTGGCAAGTCTGCCCCTTTGTTGTTGAGTTCAATGACAGCCAAGATAAGACTAAAAAGAAGGCGATTTATACCAACAAGTTGAAGACAGCCAACTATGACGAAGACACCATTAAAATGTTGGTAAAGGAAGCTTTTGATGGAGGCGCTACAATCTCAGAAGGGTTAAAGGGGATGAAGCAAACTGGATCAGTGGTTATGATCAGTGGGGATTTCAAGAAAGATCTGGCCAACACTGCCTCTCTTGATGAGAAGAAGCTTCATGTTCAGCTTCTCTTCTTGAAAGAAAAAAAGGTAAGATATCTTCTTTACTCTCTCCTTATTATACTAATATAGATAAAGGTTTACATTTATGACCCTGACTGGGTTATGTCAGAACCAAAGGAGATTACGGAGGAGATGAAGAAGAAGATGGAGGCTGAGGGCCGGAAGACTTTAGACCCCCGTCCCCGCTTGACTGAATTGGAAGGAGGAGCAAGAGTTCGTTTGTTTGTGCGTGGATTGGTGAATAGGGGCCTCAGGGTTGAGGAGGTCTGGACTGGTGGAGGTGGAAATGAAGGCGTCCGCTGTCTGGCTATGTGCCAACAGCTCCTTCTCACAATGGAAAAGGGAGGAGAGGAGGAGTTAAACCTGGCCTGGGCTGAAGAGGAGTTAAGGCCTTAGATTCATTGTATTTTAGCTTCTGTAATCAATAATATCAATGGATTTCTCTCTTAAATTCTTTACTTATCCCTATTCCTAGCGTATAAGAAGCTATATAAAGCTGTCTATAGCTTAGTAGACCCTTAGGCCTTTACTTTCTGGAATTTGAAACTTTATAGGTTTAATCTGCCATAAAAACACTCTTAAAAACAGGTCTGATTATAAGGATTGGACTATGTCCCAATACTCAGTAGCTAGTTGAATTTTTGTCCTACAGGGATATATATAAGACTCCCTATCCCTAACGTATAAGAAGCTACACAAAGTAGGTGGACCCTCAGGACTTTACTATCCGGAATTTAAAACTTTATAG
>LNAR01000343.1:763-25867 GCA_001630585.1 Pseudogymnoascus sp. BL549 | reverse complement strand
GTGTTTCTGTGGCATGTGTTCGTACTGCGTTGTATGTTTGATTGTTGTTCCTACGTTCTAATTTCCAGCATGTGGTGGTGGGGGGGTGAAAAAACAACTCCGTGAAAAACCGGCAACTCCCTCATTCCACCACCAGCAACGACATTCACAACACACATCACAACCGCAACCGCTCACATCGCACCGGTGACAGTCACACACACACACACCCATATATGTCTACAGCGTTTTAACCAGAATCAGAAATCGTTGCGTACACACACCATCATCCTATGTATGTACGTATAATATAACCCCCACCCTCAGCACGCCTTACTAGAGCACTACCAGTCAACTGTAACCCCCACTTCCTACCCGCGCGTAGATCCCCCACGCCCACCCACCCCCCATTCTTCACGATACCGATCGATGGGAGGGTAAACTATATCGTATCGAATCGACACACCCTCTTCTGGCGCGCGCCCCTCCCATCCATCCGCACCCCACCCATCCACTCACTCGGTGCCGGGTGGGTGGTCCCGTTCCCCCTCCCTGCTCTGTTTAGGGCACACACACAACCCCCACCAGTTCATGCAGAGAGTTGAGGTCGGATGGATGCGGTTGGGGAGTGCGTAGTGGATATGGGTGATGGGTGATCTAGCCCTCAACCATCACATTCGCGAAGGCGTCGGAGATCTCGCTCCGTGATGGGTCGGCGCGCGGGCTGTGGACGGGCTGGGTGGTGCCGCTGGAGAGGCGGTCGACCATGAGGGCGAGAAGGAGGGCGGGGACGGCGGCGTCGGTGGCGCGGATAGTGAGGCGGAGCATCTGGGTGGGTGTGTTAGCTGGGGGTTCTGTGATGTTGCTATTCTTGGGTGGTAAGGTGAGGTGATGTGGGATGGACGGAAGAGCACGTCATTGTCGGAGCGCAAGTCCGGCAAAAAAGAAAGGAAAGTTGAAGGGGAAGGTCAGGACGGAGGAAATGAGTATTACAGCCAGACGCTGAGCATGATCAGGTAGGAAGGGGTAAAAAACGTAAGTGAAAAGAAAAGGAAGAAAGACATACCTGTGTCTCATAATTCGGCTCCAACCTCAGCAGACACCCAACCTTCCCAACCTCACTAGTATGCAACACGCTCGCCCCAACAATATTCCTCGCATTCGGATCCACGCCATCCAACACCCCCCACTTGAACCCCTCCACCACCCTCCTCACGCCCGCTACATCAAACCTCCCCTCGCTCCGTCCCTTAACCCCAAACACCTGCTGTGCCTCCCGCGGCGCACCACCAATCTGCTTCCACCGCCTGAAGAAATCCTCGCTCGATAGCGCCGCTGATTCCATGAACTTGTGCACCGTGAGGGGCAGCGCGAGGGTGAGCGCTTGGAGAGCGCCGGCGAGGTAGGAGATGCGCATTGTGGGCGGCTTGGCGAAGGGCGCGCGCGCATCAAACATTATCATTTGCTGTGCCTGCGCGCCTTCGTTAAGGGTGCTATCAGGTAGGCCCTTGACGTCGTAGGTCAATTTCGCCTTATCCTCCGCTGGGACATCGAGAGTAGTAGTGAAGGAACTAATAGCACTCGATGCCTTGTTGGAGAAGTAGAGGATAACGCATGCTGCCTGTCCGCGGAACTCGGCGCGGAAGCCAACTTGGATTTGGCGATCCTCGTAGAGGACACCCTCGTTCTTGAGCAGGAGACGCTGGTAACCGACTTCCCAGTCTGGCGACAGATGCGCGGCGCTGGCAAGGTTGGGGGCCTTGAGCGTCTTGGGCTCTGCGGGGCCGAGGTTGCGCATGTCCAGGCCCGCGAGGTCGTGCGCACCGGCCGTGGGGCTGGCAAGGGAACCATCTGCGCCGGGGACGGAGGGAGTAGGTTTGTCTGTCTTGGGAACCGTCTGGTTGCTGAACGCGCGCTTGAGTCCCGGGTTCTTAGCAAGGTTGACTTCACGCGCGTCGGCGTTGGCGTCCTTGCCACCAATGACCCAGGTGCGTTTATCGCTTGTGCCGGCGTGCTTCTGGTGCAGGCGGGACAGGAGTGCGGATTCGCGCTCGGGGAAGGGCGGCATCTCGTCGCAGATTGTGCGGAGGAGGTCGTCGGTGGGGAGGCAGGCGATGGTGAGGTATTCGCAAGCGCGTTGTTGGAGCTCAGAGTCGAGGGTGTGGCTGTAGACGCGGAAGACTTGTAGGAGCTGCGGCTTGATCTCGGGGAAGAGGTTGACGAATTTGATGAAGGAGGAGAGGATGATGGCGCGGGTGCTGGAGGAGGAGCCTTGAAGCTTTCCTTGGAGGGCGAGGAATTGCTCGATTGGACTGCAGTTCTTGTCTTCGGCGATGAGGTGGCCGAATTCGCCGAGGATGTAGGCACCGATCTTGACGAGCGTCTCGTGGCAGTGCTCGGCGTTGACGTACTGGAGGGTGTTTTGCGCGGCGTAGATCTGGAGCTCTTCGTTGTTGGTGACAATCTGGATGACTCGGTGCCATACCTCGTCGCTAACGTGGTCGCCAGCCATGGCGATCAGACGCAGCGAAATATCCACATACCACTGGACATCAGTGGCGTATTTTTCAGTCAGAATCGCAATCTTGAGGACCATCTCCTCTCTAATGGCAAAGTCGGCGTTTTGTAGGAACTTCAGCAGCTCGCCAACAATGGGTTGGGCGTTGCTGGCATCGCACATACTGTAGAGTAAGTCGAGACCCTTTCTCCTGACACTAATATCACGGTCCTTCAGGGAACCGATAATAATATCCTGGTGCTGCTTGATTGGATCCAATGTTTCTGCTCGTGCAGCAAGATGGGTCATGGCTTCGAGGCCGAGGTAGCGGACATTCGTCTCTCGCGATTGAATGAACCTCCCTAATCGAGAGGATATCTGCTTCATAAGTGCGTGTTCGGTATCAAGGTGAATGATCAAATTAATCGCTTCGAAAAGAACGGCATTTTGTGCGTTATTTTGCTGGACATTCTTGGGCATCTCCAGTGCTAGGTTGAGAATCTTTTGTAGAGACTCTCGAAGGAGTTCCCGGACATGGGTATCATCTGAAGCATGTTAGCGTCTGCGTAGCAAAGGATGCAAGTTGACATACCTGAAGGAGGGAAATATTGTAGCAATCGCAGCATCTTAACTTGAATCCACGGACAAGGAACCTTGTAGTAGAGGTAATCAGGCTGATACTCATTGTCAACAAGTATCCTCTTCAGGCGCGACGCTGCCTTGACATATGCCCCTCTGTACTGGTCCGGGCTGTCTTGTGCAAGTGCCATAACCAGTGAGGTGACAGACAGAGCAACCCCCATATCCGCATCATCCATAAGAGAGATGATGCGCTCCGCCCACTGCGGCTGAACGATATCTGGGTGCTTCCGGTACAGCCGGAGCAGTGTGAGGGCCGCCTTCTTCTTCACAAATGACTTGGAAGCTGGAGAGATCAACAGCCTGTGGACTTCTCCACTGAGCGCTTCTCCCATTTCCCTTCCTCCCACATTGGCAATGGCGTGCAGAGCCAAGCAGTTGAAGAGCTCGTTGTGGTCCAATAAATCCTTCCGTATACTGTTAACCACCAAATGCAACAGCTCATGCTCCTCGTGCAGAAACAGCGTCATCGCAAGATACCCAATCTGCTTCTCCGAGTACTTGTTCGCCGAGATAAGATTCATGGCCTCGAGATGTCCAAAATCCACATTCCATCCCAAAATATAGATATACAGCAGCTTGCAGACGTACTTCTTCTTGTGGTATCCACTGAGACTCCCATCCTTGAACTTCTGCCGGATATTCGCCAGCTCCTTGTTGATGCGCTTCTCCTCGAGGTCGCGCGCGCGCGCATTACGCAGGTCGGCAATAAACTGCACGAGACCGCGCATGTTAGAGCCGCCGCCATTGTTGCCCCGGCTCAGGAAGCCGGCCGCCGCCGAGCTCGCCATCCGGCCTGCCCGTGCCTAGAAGGCCTATCCGCGGGTGGCGGGTGAGTGCGTCGAGTTCGAGGCCTGGGGGGCGCGGGGTGGTGACGAGGCTGCGCGGAGCTGGGCGGATCGGGAAAGGGGGGGTCGAGGGGATGCGACGTGCTGACCGAGCTTTCGAGGTAGTGGTTCCCTACTTATGGTGGGGTTTCGTGGCGGGGTCGGAGACCGACAAGCGTTCGATTGAGCTACTCGGTGTCGGGACGCTTTTCTTTGTCCAAAGGCCACAGGAGCTCGAGTGTATGGTTTCGCATTTGGTCGATGGTTGACGGGACGGATAGTCGCTGGTTAGTTTACCCTGTCGACTCCACACTTTGAGCGGTGGCAGCCATAAACTGGAGCTCGTACCCGGGTTTATATTAGTCCGAGCATTGGTTGATAACAACCACCGTTATGACCGAACGAGCCAACTAAACTTGAGAGAATATCCGTCACAAGAGCCTAGGGAAGAACACAATGAGTGAAGGAACGGTCGATATGAGGATAGATCCCGCCCGTGCAAAGACACTGGTGTCAAACCTTCAACATGTTTCTGGTCTGATTTCGAGCAGAGCTCAGGGAAGAAATGTATGTATAATTTGGCGATTATTTATTTAATAACCTTAAAATTCACCACCCTATGTTTATTCTCAGATCATGCAATGCATACTTCCCCTACAATCAATCCATTTACACACAAGGCTTACAGTTTTATAGGTCAGGCTAGTGGCGGTTTCCAAACTGAAGCCGGCAGCCGATATCCTAGCACTGCATCAAGAGATCAATCAAGAGCACTTTGGTGAGAACTACGCCCAAGAGCTGACCGAAAAGGCGGAAGTTCTGCCAAAGTCTATCAAATGGCATTTTATTGGCGGGCTGCAATCAAGTAAGTCCTCCATACACTTCATCGGCATTACTTTTCCACCTGTCACGTGTATCATCATCAATGCCTCAAAACTGACTCACCCCACAGATAAATGCAAACCCCTCGCCTCCACTATCCCCAACCTCTGGGTAGTAAGTTCCATTGACTCCATCAAAAAGGCTACCCAGCTTGACCTCGGCCGTGCCTCCCTGACCCCACCCGCCACTACCCCGCTTTACGTCCACGTCCAGGTCAACACCTCCGGCGAGGAGGCGAAGTCCGGGTGCCAGCCTGGCGCCGAGACGCTCGAGCTCTGCCGGCACATCAAGGAGAAGTGCCCCAACCTGCAACTGCTTGGCCTGATGACCATTGGCGCGATCGCGAGGTCCCAGGCCACGACTCTGGAGAACGAGAACGAAGACTTCGTGGCGCTTACGAGGGAGCGGGATGCATTGGTGAAGGTGCTGGGCGGAGAGCTGGAGCTGAGTATGGGAATGAGCAATGATTTTGAGGGTGCGGTGGCGATGGGGAGCGGGGAGGTGAGGGTGGGGAGTACGATTTTTGGGACGAGGCCAGCGAAGGCAGATTTTAGTGTCAAGGGGTAGAATTTGGAAAGAGAAATAACGGAGGTGCTGTAGCGTAGCAACAATTGTCAGTATTTAACAGTGATATATTGCTATTCTACATCTAGTGCTGTATGTACCCCGCACTGCTTCAATCCATAGCAGAACAGCTTTTGACGTGACCCAAGGAAATCGTATATGTGCTTGGTATATAAATTTGAGGATTCGTTACCTCCCTAGATGCACCGTATGAGGTAGATGAACAGTAGACTTCGCCATTGGCGAATTCTAATGACCGGGGAGTTTGAATGATGGAGAAGCATGGATAATTACCCAACTTACGTCCATTCATACGTTTTGGGTCGGATGTTAAACAAGTTAGGGACCGGCCGAAGACAAAGCGTTCATCCATTAAATTTTCGATAGCTTCATCTGGCGGTTCACGTCCTTGTATAGCAGGTAGCGGAATTTCCCAGGGCCACCGGCGTAGCAGGCCTGTGGGCAAAAGGCGCGGAGCCACATGAAGTCGCCAGCTTCCACCTCGACCCAGTCCTGGTTGAGTCTGTACACTGCTTTGCCCTCTAGCACGTAAAGCCCGTGTTCCATGACATGGGTTTCCGCGAACGGAATGACTCCCCCAGGCTCAAAGGTGACAATAGTAACGTGCATGTCGTGGCGGAGATCGTTCGGGTCGACAAATCGTGTGGTTCCCCAAGCACCGTTGGTGTTTGGCATGGTCGTGGGAGCAATATCCTTCTCGTTGAGGAAAAGAGGCTCAGGTTGATCGAGTCCATCCACAGCTTCGTAGGCTTTGCGGATCCAATGGAAACGGGCGGTGGCCGCTCCGGTGTTGCGAAGGGTCCAGCCGCTCTTCGGTGGTAGATAGGCGTAGCCGCCCTCGGACAGGGTGTGCTTCTCTGATCCTAGAGTAATTGTCACTTCGCCCTCGACAACAAAGATCACACCTTGCGCGCTGCCGTCCGTTTCGCCGCGATCGCTTCCACCCCCAGGTTGCACCTCCATAATGTATTGAGAGAATGTTTCGGCGAAGCCCGATAACGGACGGGCAATTACCCACAACCTCGTCTTATCCCAGAATGGCAGGAAGCTAGTCACGATGTCGCTAAACACGCCCTTTGGGATTACCGCGTAGGCCTCGGTGAACATAGCCCGGTCGGTGGTGATTTGTGTCTGAGGCGGCAGGCCGCCCTTAGGTGCATAATAGGCACCGATCTTCTGGTCGTTACCCATGGTTGAGAGGGGTTCGTTTGCAGATATTATATGTGAGTCGTATAATTGAAGTAGCCAAAAGGAATAATCCCAAAAAGTAATATAGTGGCAAATGGAGAATTGAGTGTGCAAAGTGCTCTCCCCGCACTTTTTAAGTGCACCGGCTTATCGCTTATCAGGTAATTAGCGGCGTCGGCCGAGTTGCTTCGGGGTTGAACACGCGGTGTTGGCCGATCGGCGCGTTAGCCGTCCTTTGTGCAAATTGAGACATGGCGACTATGACAGCGACAAACTGCTATACGAAACAGTATTTGGAGAATATAGGCAGAGCGATGATGCAGTTAGCAAAGGTCGAGGAGTTAGAGGCGTATAAGAGGGTGGTCGGGATTGGGTTTAAGCGCATGTATGGCCGGGATTGCAGATAGGCTTGAATGCATGATATATTTTTGTTTTTCTAATCTCTATTGTCAGTGCTGCTGGCAAACATTTGTATGGCAGGATTATGGCAGGGCTATTGATAGTCGCCCGCGCTTTTGAAATTGCGCCGCGGTTTCTGATGGCGATAATGGGGGTTGGTTTAGGGCTCTCTCTAACTCGGGTTTGGCGGCTGTGTGGGGTCCTTGGCCTTGGCTTGCGTGTGTGTCGTGTGCCCCACTGTGCCGCCGATCTTTTGGTATTTGATAGTTATGGACGCTCTTGAAAGCCCCTACTTATTTCGATTATCTCTTCACGTAGAATGTTTGGGATGCCCCTAAATTTTATTTTACAATCTTTAGAAGTAAGTATTATCTGCCGTTTAATCTACTGTGGCTACTTGGAGTTATCTGTACACACGCCGCGAACTAAATATTTTCTGCCTTTCAGTTCGTGGCATGTTGCAACTCGGCCGCACAGAAATGGCACCATGGACCTCAGTGGACGGTAACACATTGACAACGCCTCTCCCATCCCCTTTAGATTCTCTTCTACCTCTCTCTCTCTCTTTTTGCCTATCACATGCTTGACATTGGCAGCCCGCCACAGTTAGGTCTTTCATGCATAGATGATTATCACTAGTGACTTGTAGTAGTTTGATTTTCTATAACTATCTAGAGTATATCTGTAAAGTTCTCTGTTGATCCCCTTTATATAAATGGCCTACACATCCAGAATGCGAGTATATGGACTACAAGCTCGTCAACCCCCCCTTGTGCACGCATTTTCCACAGTATAATAGGGCATTTGCAACCACCAATGCATAGAAGCTATGCCCACTTGGTCGTGTTCAAAAGCGTACGGTCCAGATGGCATTTAGCATCTACCCGCGTTGGGATCAGCCCTAAAGCGGTCAGTTACGCCTATGGAGAGTTGTATAACGCGGGAACAACGCAAAAGTGCTTACCTGTAGCGCCAATTCCCGTAGGTTGTTTCACCTCCCTGACTGCACTTCATGATCTCTGAGATAAGGCCGTTGTAGCAATCGTCAGCACTGAGTGTGCGTGTCGAACCAGCGTTTTTGCCAACGAGGCCGACGGCAAGCTTCACGTGCTTATTGCTGCTGAGGTTGTAGCATCTTGCGCGGTTGTCGCCCTTGTGGTATTTACCCTTGAAGGGACTGTTGCAGGCTGTCCGGGCTGCCTTTAAGGCAGCGTTTTGATCGCCGCCAAACTTCGCACCACTTTTGAAGCAAGCTCTCTTCTCAATGGTGTTCTCAATAGTATTCCCAATAGTGTTCAAGCTGTCGTCCGGGGTAGCGGCGGGCACGGCAGAGGCTACGCCAAGGTAGCTGACAGCGCAAATGAGGAGTGTCGAGAGCTTCATTCTGAGAAATGTTGCGAAGAACTTAGAATTTTATAAGTGATGGAACTGAATTCAGATAGTGAATACTCTTGCAAGTGGAGTTCGAGTGCTTGTTGATGCTGATGACCTGGTGTCGAATGATTTGAAGTGGGAAACTCGACCTCTTATATAGAAATTCTGATGCTGTGATGTGCCATATGAAGAACACTCATTGAACTTACCAGAACATATGGCCAAGACGGTTGCTTGAGACTGGCGAGTATGATGCTTACTCGTTAGACTTGATCTAAACTCGGTGCGGCGCAGGGGAGGATCCCTATAAGATGGCCTTGGGCCTAATCTGGGCCTTCTTAGCGACTATGCCTTGAGGATCTCTCCACGATGAAGCCGTTTGAGACTTGAAATTGCTCCAAGACCTACAATTACATCAGGGCTTACAATCGCTCCGGCGACTACAATTTCTCCGGCTCTTACAATCGCTATTGCAACGTGTGCAGAGAAACACCGCTTACCAACGGAAGAGACTGCCTTGAGGGATCCTACGTGCTTGGCTGCAGGACCGCTGCAGTTTCATAATCGGCGTTCGGCCAGATTAAGTTCTCATCTATTCTTTTTAGTCTTCAGCTGTTCCCAGCCCTTTCAGCTTGTTCTTTTGCTCGAATCTTATGCCGTGATTACGGAAACGGCGTATTCAACCTTACCATAACCCTTGACGCCGAACGTATTGATGGCGAGAACCTTGGCTAAGAATACTTTGACAAATTTGCTCCTGGGCGGAGCGTTGTTCCAGTTCTCTATTGTTGGCAAAGGCGTGATAACGTCGAGAGGTAAAACAGAGAGCCATTGTATCACATATGCCTATAGCTATATTGTCTTTTTATATGAATTCTTCAGATGGCACGTGTGCTGCATGAGGTTACTGAGGTTATTAGTTTGGTCTTAAACCTTTCAGTAAGCAATCTTTAATCGAGATATGGTATGCAGTTGCAGCGCCACGATCTTGACAACCACAAAGCACTAACGAGAAAGGAGTGGTTGAATATAGGTGGCTTCCTTTTGTGGACATGTTAGGCAGTGACAGTAGTGGGGTGAGCTGTTAATTCTGCCTCGCTCAGTACGTGCCACCCTTGGCACATACATCCCTGGTACAGGTATCTAATAAGCCACCACAAGCTAAGTATAGGGCCTACCCCGCAGTCTATATAATTCTCCGAAGTAAGATCTTACATATATATCCATGTGGTAGGTGATGAATATTCACTACAGCGTGGCTGTACGAGCACTATGGATCGCAGTGGCTTGGGGCCAAGAGGAAGGTAACACGGCAACACCCCCTCTCCCATCGGATGTCTCAGAAAACCGGCATCCCTGCCAAAATGGTTGACCAGGTGCCTCCGTGGCCGAAGCCAAAGTTGTCAGTACCAGGATGCAGGCGCCCTTCCGTTTAAATGGAATGAACTCATTCGATGCACCTTTCTTGGCAGCCTTCTGGATAGGCCACGAGACCACGACCAAGGCTCAAGAAATCGAGCTACCCCCAGTCGTGGCATCGCTCTTCTCCCTGGCCTTTTCTGCTCTCTTTTCCTCTATCAGCCGCATCTTCTCCATTTTCTTCGCCTGGTTCTTTGAACCAGGGGTTATCACGTCTACATGATCTTTGGACTGTGTTAGTTCGTTATCTAGCAAGGGTAGTACCGTCTCGAATTTCACGCCTCTATACAAGAGCTGACGCGGGGTCTTGAAGTGATCGAGCATCTCATCTGTTACTTTAGATCGTTTCTCCTGGAAAGAGGTACAGAATGTGATTAACTCATCCGCGCATCTGCAGTGGAAGTTAGCAAAGGATATCTGCCGACATTTCAGGCTATCAGACCCCCTCCATAGGTGAAAGACAAAATTAAAGGGGTAACGCTACCTTTTCTTGATCTCACCAGTTGTCATCTCCCCGGATTTGTATTTCTGTCGGATTTGTTCTAACTCTTCATCGTCCTGTATCAAGTTAGTGAAAGCAAGGACATCTGATGAATAACCAAGGTATATACGGACCTCTAAGAAGAATCTCAAGTACTGGTAGCTAATATCGAGCTCCGGATCGCCTCCCTTGACCCGCTGTTCCTCAAGGGTTCCCTGCCCCCCGCTGAAGGCGAACCGTATGATCTTGTTCAATATTTGCTTGGGGCTGTCGCGCAGAAGGATGGAGCTCGAATCGACAGAGGCAGACATCTTGGAGCCAGGGCCCTGCAGAGCGTCGAGGAATCTCGCATGTATAAGGGATGGCTTAGAATATCCCAATTGGCTAGCGACATCTCTAGTGAGGCGGAAGTAAGGATCTTGGTCGACGGCACAGGGTATCAGACAGGGTATCTTAGCCGCTTGGAGCATGTTGGCACCGAAAAGAAAAGGGAATGATGTCGCGAACGATGACGCTGCTTGCACAGCGGCGAAATGGACCTGGGGCCGTGTTAGCATCCGCAGCCAAGTGTGCAAGGGATGTGATAGTAACGTAGGAAAGTGTGAAATACCTTCCCAATGCTTGTGCTGGAATTAAAGCCAAAGCAGGCGTCTGCCGTCCCTCTACTGATCCTCTAAACTCGGTCAGCGCAATGGCCGGTGACAATGACCCAGGAAAACAGACCTTGGATATCCGGCTGATATTTCTATAAAAGTCGCCGCCAACAAATTCGTAGTCGGAAAATATGAAGGTTCTCTCAGGATCAAAGCCAACCGCAATGATATCTTTGGCGTTCTCTCGTGCATAGTGCTCGTATTCTTCGACCGTCCGTTCCATTTTTCCCATAAGGTACTTCTCATCTACATTATTTGACACCGCGTTAGCAAAGTGTTGTCACTCGTGGGGCTGAGACCGTCTTGGGCTTACCATCCGTCAGCATCACGATGAGGGGCACTTCAAAGACATCCGACAGCCATTTGGTCAACTGGAAAGGAACCATGTGTCCAATATGCATGATATCACTGCTGGGGCCACGGCCAGTGTAGATGAAGAAGGGCTCTTTCTTTTCGTGCTTATCAAGGATCAATTCGAGATCACGGTGCGAGAAGACGATCTGTCGTCGGAGGAAACGGTGAAGCTTGTGTCCAGTGACTCGCTCAAATCTCTCACGCAAAGCATCATCGATGATTTTGGTTCCAAACTGTTCGACAAGCTTGTTGTAATTAATCGGTTTCACTTTACCATCTTCACCGACCTCGCCCGTCACGCTCCAAGGATTGACATTCTGCTCCCTTGCTAGAGATACAGGAGCCTGGGTGTCTTGTGGTTCTGAATTCAGTTCTTCCACCGTAGTCCCTTGCAGTATTAGGTTGATTTCTTCCATAATCGATGAGGTTTGGGGAATTACGAAGTCGGCGTGAGGTTGAATAGGCTTGCGGGGTCGCCGCGCGTTGGGTTATATGTGACCTGAGTTACAGCGTCAGATTATATAACTCTGAGTCACCTCCCAGCCTGTAGAATTCCAGCCACGCGGCTTTGGTCATTGATACAGTAGGATGATTATGGGCTATAGTCATGTATTAGCGTTGAGTTTCTAGACATTATCACTATTTAAAACATTTGTTACAACTTCAATAATATCCGTCACGTGTGTGCGGCTAACCTCAGCCCGCTTCCCTCAGCAATGGCGGTGACCTAGAGGATCTCCACAAACCTCACGAAAGTCGAAATGGCGCCGCCGATAGGATCCTCGCCAGCGAGATCCTACTCGCCTCTCGACGAGGAACGCAGCACTCTACTTTCCCCTTCCGTCCACGCAGAAAGCGACGTGCCTGACGACAGTACGCGAGACGAAAGTAGGCACACCCAGGTGCCAACTCGAGTTACTACCAGGCTGTACATATCCCATTTTCTGTCGACATGGAATTCTCGAGTCTTTGAGTTTGGAGCCGCGCTATATCTGGCGTCTATCTTTCCCGGAACCCTGCTGCTCATGTCCGTCTATGCTCTGACTCGTGGGGCGTCTGCAATTATTTTTTCCCCGGCCATTGGACAGTATATTGATACGGAGAATCGTCTGAAAGTCGTGAGACTGTCAATTGGTAATGGGCATCCCTGATTTTCAAGGTATGGTGTGCTGATTGGCGATTGATTTTGCCTATGGTAGTGCTCCAACGACTCGTTGTAGCAGGATCGTGCATCGGGTTCTATATCCTCGCCATCGGTCTGTCACATGCTCACGTCACGCAAACGGGCCTGTTGGTTCTCCTGGCGATGCTAGCATGCGTTGAAAAGCTCTGCTCCATTATGAACATGGTGGCCGTCGAGAGAGACTGGGTAGGAGCGTTCTGTAACTGTAGTGAAAGGCGGCTGATCTTATTTGACAGGTTGTCATCGTCGCCGGGGAGGATCAAGTGGCATTACGAGGTTCGTGGGTAAGTGTTGCCTTGTTTTATTTAGCTAACCGCTGGTATAGTGATCAATGCACAAATGAGACGAATCGACTTGGCCTGTAAACTCATAGGGCCTCTGTTCATAGCCCTTATAAATGGTATGTCGACAGAGGCGGCAATATTAGTTAATTTAGGAATGAATGTGGCTTCAGTCGGTATAGAATACTTTGCAATAGCTCAAGTAAGTCCGAAAACGGCTATATGCTCCTTATTAGCACTGTATTAAAGCTACCAAGGTATATAACGAGGTGCTGGAACTACAACAGCCCAAGACGAAACCGCGAGACGAATTGCCCAGCAGAACAAAACCTAGTGGTCGATTTCTCCACAGCTGGCAGAATGTCCGAAAGGTCGTGCGGAAGACTCTATATGATTTCCGTCTCTACTTCCACCATCCAGCCTTTTTACCATCATTCGCCAGCGCTCTATTGTACTTGACCGTGCTCTCGTTCGCAGGACAGATGGTCACATATTTGCTCTCAGCTGGGTACAACTCTACTCAGGTAGGGATAGCCAGGACTTTGTCTGTGGTCTTCGAGGTTCTAGCCACGTGGATTGCACCTTGGCTGATGGGTAGAATCGGCCCTGTACGCGCTGGCCTCTGGTTAGTCAGTTGGCAGGTGGTATGCTTGATGGCTGGCACAGCGGCCTTCTGGGCATTCTACAATCATCCCAACATCTCTGCATCCGGACTTGTGGGTGGCACAATCCTCAGCCGCATGGGTCTGAGAGGATTCGATCTCTGCACACAGATCATTATCCAAGAGGTCAGTCCTTCGCCAATCCTTTTTCATCCTGCCTCACTGTACCAAGTCGTCCAGGCTACTAATCCATATTGCATGTAGGACGTCGAAGCTGATAGCCGGGGATCCTTCTCTTCCGTTGAAGCTTCATGGCAAAATGCGTTCGAGCTCTTCTCTTACGCCTCTACCATCATTTTCTCGCGGCCAGAACAATTTAGGTGGCCAACACTTCTTAGCGTCATTGCTATAGTAGCCGCAAGCATATTGTATACGGTCTTTGTTTATTCACGTCGCGGCCATCTACTGCATTTGTCGAAGTGGATGGCGTCGATGAGGTCCCAGAAGGGGAAGCAGCGCTCGCGAGAGCAAGGATTCCAAAGGATCACATCGAGTAACGATATATAGATTTTTGTACTATACATAGAATGTTTGGAATTTAAACTAGCAATTTCAAGATTGAATAGTTCTGAGTTGCGTCGCCTTGTACTTTTTACATATTGTAGTCCTTGAGCTCGCTCAGCCTCGCCGCAAGGCTCGCGTTGGGATCGTATGATGTTCAGCCACTCATACTCGTATCCAGGGACGTTTAAGCTTAAACTTAGTATAAGCTAGAAGGGCAGCTCATGACCCTATTAAATTACCCCAAGAGCCAATTTGAGAATAAAATTCATGCCGTGTCTTTGACTCGAGATGTTTGGTATGGGCTTCACCATACCAAACACATGCGCCCCAAATGCGTGCCGAGACAGTGTGGCGGTCGGAGGAACGGACTTAAGGTTAACGCCTTATCTCCTCTTTTCTCTCATATTTACAACCCTGCAGTAACCTTTCAACTCTCGGACAGGGAAGATCTCAGGTAAGATCCGACCCCCGATCCAACGGACTTTACGCTCGCCGTACGTACGTACACCAGCCTCGTCGCCTGCATCTGCCTACAAGTACCTTTTATAGCCTCGTCGTCGTCACCTCATATACAACCTCCCCCTCCCAATTCCAGTCCCCGTTCTCACATCCCCAATGCGTCGCATCCTCCGTACTCTCTTCAATCTCCGCCGCCCAACACCCGCAACAATGACAGCTGCAACTTCCGGCACTATCGCCGCGGCGGCGGCCGCAGGATACGCCCTCTCCGTCTCCGCTCCCATACTTGCCGCCGACGCGCCCGCCGACGCGAAAAACAAAACCCACCACAACAAGAGCGGCACGGGCTTCATAAACCCCTGGGACAGCTGGAAGCCTCTCCCCCCTCTCTCTATAATCTCCAACATCCTATGGTGCGCCCTTCCTCCCCACTCTGCAAACCCAAACTAACAACCGCCCAGGCGCCGTATATCCGGCTCAGCCAATACACCTGTCCTCACCCCACCTCTCACTGTGCAAACCCCCTCCTTCCTCCCTTCTCGCACCGCATCCACTGCCCTCCGCGCCACCTGGCTCGGCCACGCATGCGTGTACCTCGAGTTCCCCTCCGGGCTGCGCGTCCTCCTCGACCCCGTTTTCGAGGAACGCTGCTCCCCCGCCGGCTTCCCCGGTCCAAAGCGCTACACGCCAATCCCATGTCAGCTGTCAGACCTCCCAGTCGTGGACGTCGTTGTGATCAGCCACTCGCATTACGACCACCTCTCATTACCCTCAGTCATGGAGCTGGCGAAGTTGCATCCCAAGGCGCTATTTGCGGTGCCGCTGGGGCTGGAATCGTGGTTTAAAGAGGCGGGGATTAAGAGTGTCGTTGAGTTGGATTGGTGGCAGGAAATAGATGTTACGCTTTCTCCCGCGTCTCCCGATGGCGTAGAGTGGGAGGTTATCGCTGCTAATGCTGGCGCTCCTGCGGCGCAGGCGGCGACGGGGCCGATCACAGCGCGCATCTCGTGTCTTCCATGCCAGCATACTAGCGCACGCACACCCTTTGACCAGGCGCGCACGCTATGGGCGTCGTGGGCGATCAAGTCGGGTGGGAAATCAGTTTGGTTCGGCGGGGACACTGGGTACCGTACCGTTCCTAAGCTGCCTCCTACCGTGGACGATTACAGCGAGCCTTACGCTGACTTACCGCGTTGCCCTGCGTTCAAGGACATTGGAAAATTGAGAGGGCCGTTTGATCTCGGGCTGATTCCGATTGGTGCGTATGATCCGAGGTATTTGTTCAGCAGTATGCATGCGGATCCGGCGGATGCGCTGGAGATTATGAAGGATACGGGATGTAAGCGTGCGTTGGGGGTGCATTGGGGGACCTGGGTGTTGACGGAGGAGGATGGAGGGGCGCCGCCGAAGAGGCTGAAGGAGGTGCTGAGGGGTAAGGGGATGCCAGAGGTGGGAGTGTTTGATGTTTCGGATGTTGGGGAGAGCAAAGAGTATTGAGGGTGGAAGACGGAGTGTATGATGTAGAAAGCGAGTTGGATCAGGAGTTTGGGAAAGGCGTGTAGACTGCCCTTGGAGAGATATAATGGTGTATTTGTACATGTTCACTGCGGATATCCAGTACGTATCTTAAATTTGAATTGCATTTCCCCTCCATTTTATCTATCGTCCCTTTGCCTGCAAGTGGTATATCCGTCACTATTTATGTCATGAAAAGAAAGCTACATACAAAACCTCATCATAACCTACAACTTGGCCAAAGCCTCCTTCCTCTCCTCATTCTTCTGAAACCTCCCTTTCATCCTCGCCATTGTAACCTCCCATCCCTCATCCAACCCCTTAACATCCACATCCTTCTCCTCCAACTTCTTAAATCCCACCACCGTTCCTCCCTCCTTCACCTTCGCCGGCTCCTCAACCACCATCTTCATCCAAGCCGCCCACTCCCTAATACACTTCCTCGCGACCGGACTCCCCTCCACCACCATCGCAAAACAATGCGGCATAGCCTCAAACTCCATAAACCTCACCTTCACCCCCGCCCCCGCCATCCTCCCTGCAACGGCCCTATCCTCATCACTCAACAACTCCCATCCAGTCACCATCCACACCGGTGGCGCTCCAGCCCATAACTCCCCCTTCGCAGCTAACGGCGACACAAGCGGATGCAACAGCAGTGCATCATCGACATGCAGTGCCGTTCGTGCTGGGGTGACAGGCCATATCGCATCTGGCGCGTATGCCATTCCCTCGGGGTAGGCGGTGCGGCCGGGCAGATAATCAAAGTGGGCATTATCCGCGCAACTGGGCGAAGACCCCGTGATATCCATCCACGGGCTCACCAGTGCCGTTCCGGCCGGCAGAGGGACAGAGCGGGGTAGCCCGCCCCAGAGCACAGTGCGAGACTGGCGCTGTAGGGTGAGGAGAAGCAATAGGAGGGAGGTGGCGAGGTTTCCGCCCGCGGAGTCGCCGGAGAAGACAATGTGTTCTGGTGTCACGGCGGTGTGGAGCGAGCCGGGAGGTGGGTAGAGGAGGTAGAGGTAGGATACGAGGGCGTCAATTAGGGGAGCTGGGAAGGGGTGTTGGGGCGCGAGACGGTAGCGGACGGAGAGGACGCGGCCCTTGGTGTGTTTTGCGAGGCGGGCGGTGGTAGGACGGTGGGTGGCGGGGTCCATGAGGTAGTATGCGCCGCCGTGGAGATAGAGGACTGTTGTAGGGGAGACGACCTCCTTCATCATGGCGGCGTACTTGTCGGCATCTGAGATGTCGGGGGGAGGGGCGGAGGAGGAGGCGCCGGCGCGGTAGCCGGTCCATTCTGCGGTTATTTCGGTGAGCTCAGGCGCCTTGTAGAGGTCGCCTTGTGGGGAGCCGGCGAGGTGGTCGATGGCGCCAAAGGTAGCTTGGCGCACGTCGTCGTCGTCCGGGGTGATGGGGAGGGAGACATTCGCGATCCAGACTTTGCCCTTGACGCCGGGGTCGCGGAGGGAGATGTGCTGGGACTTTCCGACTGAGGTGGGCTCGGGCGTGAAGACAAAGGAGCGGATGACGTTGACGGTGACTGCGGTGCGCAAGTCCCAGTATTTCGCAGTCTCAGACAGGCCGAGGGAGTGCATGAAAGCCGTCTTGCCTATCATTGGGACCTTGGGCGCAAGGGCCTTGATGATGGGGAGTGGTTGCGACCAATCCATAGCGGCGGCTGGGCGATTGCGCGGCGCGTCGTTGGGTAGAGGGGAGGAGAAAGGGTCTGGGGAACCGCCAACTTGCGTTCCTGAAGTGATATCTTGGACGATGCTGTTTCTGCGACGAGACTTGGGGCTCGGGTCCCTTTTGTCCCCAGCCTTAGGGCGAGGGTGGGCCGGATCCGCCATGGTAAGCTTCTCCCCGCCAAAATCTCTGGGCGGCGACAAGGTGCAAATGTTATCATGGGACCCACAGCCCGTGGCGCCGAGGTAAGTCGAGATGCGCCACACACGCGATCTCCGCGTTTTAGTGCCGAGTAAGGTGTTGTAGGGGTTCGGGACGGATCATTTCAAAACCGCCATGCTTGGAGAAACCTCGTGGCAATTGGTAGGTACAGCATCTATATTCAGTGAAACGTATTACTCTTGTGTTTCGAGTCAAATTTGCATAACGCACATGGGAAACAAGCTATAGTACCTGTTATATTACATGTGATTTCACGCGATTTCAAAACATCTAATTTCACAATAGCCGTAGCGTTACAACCCGAACACAAAGTAAAATTCGAATAAACATTGCCATCCTATAGATCATATAATACAATAATCAAGTAGCTCTCACATTATCCCGAGCGCCGTCCCATGCAAACAACTCTCTTCTTCCCCGCTCCCAACCGTGATATTACAACCAACCCCCCTAGGCCTGGTTCTCCTCCTGGGCATCAGCCGATGCGCCCGGAGCTGGCGAGCTCGAAGAGGACGCTGGCGCAGCAGCAGCAGCCTTGTTGGCCGCTGCCATCTGCCACGCTGGGATTGGTGCGCGGCCAGTTGGCACACCCGCGCTGTACGGGGTGCTGGATCCGCGACCGGACAAAGAAGCCGTAGACTCAGTGCCCTTGCCGTTGCTGACCGAGGCCGGCTTCGGTCCGCCCTCAGATGCAACCGCAGCCGGGGAGGACGTGCCATTGGACTGCGGGGCCGACGGGGCAGGGGTTGTGTTGGAAGGGGTGGTAGTAGCGCGAGCGGAGGGGCCAACGCCGAAGGTCGATGGTTGAGGCGAGGCAGGGGCCATGCGCTGACCCATCAGCTTCTTAAGACTCTTGAGCTCGGCGTTAAGCTCGACAAGGCGGGCGTCGGTGCTCTCCTTCTGGCCTTCCATGGCCTTGGGGATAAGGTCCTTGAGGGAGCGGACCTCGTCGGTGGTGCGGCGAGACTCGTCGTCGCGGCGACGGGCAGAGGTCTTGAGCTCGCTGATGGCGGACTCAACGTCTGCCAGAGCGGCGTCTAGGCGAGTGGTGCGCTGCTCCTCGGCGGATTTGAGGGCATCGGTATCTTTGGAGAGTTGGTCGAGGAGGGCGAAGGCTTGCTCGAAGGAGGCGTCGATCGAGGCCTTGTCTTGCTCAAGTTGGGGGGGAGTAGGAGGGGCGATCAGAGGAATGACATAGCGCTAAGGCTGTTAATGACTGTGCTATTGGGGCATTGAGAATGCGACTTACTTTCGCCACGGTGTATAATCCGTACCCGACACCACCGGCGACTGTGGCCATGATGAACCAGTCTCTCCAGTCTCTCTTTGGCAGCTCCGGCGGCGCTTGTGGCTGCCATGGCTGTTGATAGCCTCCTCCATATCCTGGAGGTGGCTGCCTAGCTACTTGCTGTTGGGGTGCATAGTTTGCATATGATGGCGCCGCTGCTTGGCCGTCTGCTCGCGCGAGTGCAGCGTCGACCTCCTCCTGTGTGAGGTTCTTCGACTGAAGAAACGCAATCCGGCTCTCCAGTGGAGATGCGGCAACGCTTGGATCTTGAAGGACTGGGAGAACTGTCAGTGTCTGCGTTTGGGGGATGGAGGTTGATTCTCTCACATGTCACCTAGATGGGGCATTAGCAGGGGCAAACACAGCAACCATCTAGGGATGGTGGGAGAGAAGAGTATAACTTACAGCCGATGCGACGATATCCTCTCTGATAGTCATCGTGACTACTTGTTCACCACAACTTCGCTGCTCCTTTGCGACACGTCGTGGGTTGAGGGTTTGAGGGGATCGAAGTGTGTGGAAGGAGTGGACATCGCCGAAGTTATCTGGGGAAGTTGGCGTCACTGACGGGCCGAGGCTCACGCTGTGAGATGATCGACCACGTGACTTAGTGCCGAATGCTGATAAACCTCCCAAATACAACAAATAATCAATTTATATGATATTTATTTATTTAATACTTTATAAAATACATACTTCTAACTCCTAGCAATTTTCTGGTGTAATCTAGGCCTATCGTGCGGTTGTTTGAGATTAGCCAATCAGAAGCCGCTATTTTGGGGTTTGTTTACATGACATCTCGTCTCGCGGACAACAAGACTTCGATATCGCATCACAACCCAAGAACCACATCGTTTTCACCACAACTGCGAGAACACCGCGCACCAGGCATTATCTGCCTTATTGCTTACAGAAGCATTATATAAATACATTTGCGACCACGAATTTTCACAAATGTCGCAAGACACCGGCCTATTCAGCGTGCGCCGGCCCCGAGAAGTAAGTAAACAAACCCCCCAGCACCCCTCCGCATAACGAAACACAAAATGGCTAACACGGCGCAAAACCAGACTCTCGGCGGCATCAACTACAACTCCAATATCCCACAGCCGGCCTCCGCCATGAAGCGCTCCAACTCCATCTCCGGCCCCGGCGCCTTCACTGCCAACCACTCCCGCTCCATCTCCGGCGGTCGCGCCTCGCTCGCCCCCTCGCGCCCAAACCAGCCCCAATTCCAGCGCTCCTCCTCCGGCACAAACCTCGCGGACATGGGCCTCTCATCCGTCAAGCGCACTTCATTCCAGAATGCCAGCGGTGGGGGACGCAAGAGCTTCGCGCCGGGCGGTGTCGCGACGGGATCGAGGCCGTCCCAGGAGGCGAACGAGAGGCGTAGCAGCATTTACAGGTCTCGCGCCTCGAGCAGCGGTCCGGGGGGTGCGCACCAGAGTTTCTTTCAGCAGGCGCCGGCGCCGGCGGGTGTACCCAGGGATCCAAGGCCACTGAAGGACCGCGCGTATCAGACGAAGATTGGACAGGAGTTGTTGGATTATATGGCGAATTATAATTTCGAGATGGAGATGAAGCATATGCTTTCACAGAACACGATTCGGTCGCCGACACAGAAGGATTTCAATTTCATGTTTCAGTGGCTGTATCATCGCATTGATCCGAGCTATCGGTTCTTGAAGAATATCGATCAGGAGGTCCCGCCGATCTTGAAGCAGCTGAGGTATCCGTTTGAGAAGAGCATTACGAAGAGTCAGATTGCGGCGGTGGGAGGACAGAATTGGAGTACCTTCCTTGGACTGCTGCATTGGATGATGCAGCTGGCGCAGATGCTCGATGGGTACGCGGCGAACCACTACGACGATGCGTGCCTTGAGGCAGGTGTCGATGTTAGTGGAGACCGTATCATCTTTGATTTCCTGCGCGGCGCCTACTCGGAATGGCTGCAGATGGACGAGGATGCGGACGATGACGACCAGGAGCGTGTCTTGGCTCCTCACGTCGAGAACATGGCACACCAGTTTGAGAACGCCAACTCCAAGTACCTCGAAGAGATGAAGATCCTCGAAGCCGAGAACGAGCGTCTCCGCCTCGAGATTGAAGAGGTCGAAAAGTCAACGCCCGACATCAACAGCCTCGACAACCACTTCAAGATCCTGCAAGAGGACAGAGTCAAATTCGAGGGCTACGACGAGAAGATGGCGCAAAAGTGCGAGAGATACGAGACACGCATCCAGTTCCTCCAAGACGAGATCAAGAAAGCGATGATCGAACTCACCGACGCCGAGGAGGAACGCATGAACCTCCAAAAGTCCGTCGACGACCAAGGAATCAGCATGCAAGACATCGACCGCATGACCTCCGAGCGCGAGCGTCTCCAAAAGGGCATCGAGGCTACGGCGTCGCGGCTGGAAGATGCAAAGAAGAAGGTCAACGAGAAGGAGTTTGAAGCCAGCCGGAAACTCGACGAGCTCGAGCGCCTGGTGGAAAACTACAATAGCTTGGGCTACCAGATCGGTCTCATCCCGTCTACGGCGCCTAATGCAAAGGGCAAGAATTACGAATTACAGATTCTTGTCAATGAGGGACCGCAGTTCTCGAGCTCACAGATGGGCAATAGCGCCGGTTCGGAAAGCGATAGACTCCTCGCCGACCCCGTCAGCGGATACCAACCCCACCAGATCCTCAGCCTTGACCTGCGCGGGCAAGCTCGCGGTGCCTTCATGGCGCTGAAGAAAGAAGTCTCTGACCGACGCAGCGCGGTGGTGGAAGCGATGATGAAGAACCACGATCTGCTTGACGGCATCAAGGAGGCGATCGAGGACAAGCGCAGCGAGGTTGACGCGCTGGAACACCGTGTGCGCGCGGCGCAGGAGGAGTTTGAGAAGACGAAGGAGGTGACGACGACGCAGAAGATTGCGTCGGATACGCAGATTGAGAAGATGGAGAAGGAATTGGCGAAGATGAGGGGGGGGTTGACGGAGTCGGTGCAGTTGATGGAGCAGAGGGAGATGAATACTAATATTGAGTATGTGCTGCCCTGCCCCGCTTGAGGTTTTTGGAGGGATATGCTAACAGTGATGTGTTTAGGTACGAACAACTTACTCTTCGCGCCAATGCATTGAGGGAGGAGCTGCATACAGAGGTTGAGCGCATGCTTAATGATATCATCAAGTTCAAGGTGCACGTGCAGAAGAACCTTGAGGACTACGAGGGCTTCGTGGTTGAGGAGGTGGAGCACGAGCTTGGGGGGGCGGAGATGGAAGGCGATGATACCCGTACGGTCGATATGAGCTGAGCTGAGCTGGAAGAAGATAGAATGAAAAACGAAACGGGGGAGTATGAATGATATCCGGGGCGGTTCGTCAGGAGTTGAGGAGACTTTGTTTTTCTTATTTTTCTAGGGGTAGCTCCCGGAAACGGGGGGGTTGTTTGCGGAGGGGCAACACACATTCTAGCTGGGCTGGTGGCGTTCTTTGTTTGAGGTTGTAAATGATGATGTATGCGGGGTAGGGTAGGGGGTAGAGGGGTAATGAATTGTAAATGCATGCTTATTGAATATGGAGATGCAGGTCTACTGGAGATGGGAAAGTTGGCAGGTGTCTGTTCCCTTGCGAAGTCCGTGACCGCGTGCGCAATATCTTTCAAGGAGGTCCATTCCAACTCTGTTGTTGCCTCCACACGCAAGCTTCCTCCCTTTTATCCGGAACCAGGCCCCTCAGCGCCTATTCATTCATCCCAACAACCAATCTCTTTCAGCGGTACTGGGTTCGGTGACGGGATAAATCCTCTTAATGCAGGAACTATTGAAAAAAGCAACGAAATAAAATATTCCGGCGTGTGATGAGAATGTCTCGGAAAGGCTGCCGTTGGCTGCTGGGGTTGGGTTGTTGGTTGTTGCGTGTCTAGTATATCGATATTTCAGTACATTAGTATTTCCTGGCTTTGAAATTCCCCGAAATATGCAGAGTACTATAAAGGTAAAATAGTAATATTACTATTAGTAGCAGATTTAGGAATAGCGAGGAAATAGTTTATAGTAGGTACATGAATATACACGTGGGATACATGAGACGCGGAGGTACCTTTTGACAGGTCGGACGAGCCTGCGGCCCGTTGGACCGATTTGGACGAAAAACAGTGCGAAACAATGAAGATTACGGGGACCTGGATGGAGTCGATGGGGGTCTTTATGGGGGACTCGATGTGAACCCATACTGTTGTCCAGAACAGTACACGACAGCCACTGTACCCTGAAAAATGACCTTTTGTGTGTTCGTCTTTGTAGATGCTCTACAGTTACTGCATTATGCTATTATTTACATTTACATATACATACAAAATAAATACGAATAAATACAAATAAATAACATAAAATCCTCGACCCCGGCCTTGTTTGGCGCGGAGTTACTGTTAACGCTCGCACCCTATTGTACCGCTATCGTCGTGGTACGTACCACCCCAGGTAAGACTTCATCTCCACACTCCACTCCGACCCTTCAACCTTTCAATTCATCCTCCTCCTTCCCCCCATTCTTCCAACCTCCCACCCTTCTTCTACCCACAAGAGTACAAGAGGACTCCCTGGACCCCCATTTCATCTATTTCATTCGATCTTATACTCTCTTTGGTATTGATCTTCTTTACCATCATATAAGCTTCTTTCGCGTTCAACGCGACTACTTACTCGAGCTATACTCTTCTGTTGAGAGAATTCACACCCGCACAGTCTCGACAACATGACGGAGGTATCCTCCACGAGGCTCTACTTGGGCAACCTTCCGCGCGATGGTACGAGCAAACATTCCTATCCTATGCGATCAATGATCCCACTGCATGAACAGCATGAGCCCCGCGTGCTTGCGCTATCGCTGATCGCAACGATGCTGATCTCGTTATAGCCACCAAGGCTGACGTTGAGGCCCATTTCGCCACTCATGGCACCGGCACGATCAAGGAGATCAAGCTCATGAACGGCTTTGGATTCATCGAGTACGAGGATGCCATGGATGCCCGCGATGTAGTTCCTGGTAATTACTCCACCCCCCCTCTCAGAAATCCCAAAACTAACTTCACTTCAAGCTTTCCGTACGTTATAACAATCGAAACAACCCACCCGACACCCCCCTCCCTACAACACACACCCGAACCCCGATTCTGACCCCCAATACAGATGGCTCTGAGCTCAAGGGCGACCGCCTGACCGTCCAGTTCGCCCGCGGATCGCGCCAGCGCGACAACTTCGCCGCCACCGACCGTACGGCCCCGCGCCCCAGACGTACCCCACACAGGATGCAGATTTCGGGACTCCCCGGCGAAACCAGTTGGCAGGTCTGTCCCCCCTCGTTCATTGCCCCCGGATTCGTGGATCTCAGCTCTTGCTCTCGCTCTCTGGAACAACCCGTGAGATGGGACAACCAGCTCGTGGCGTGAAGGCCCCTATGCGCCTTTCACGCCTAAGGCTTCGTTAAACACCCCATTCTTTCTCTCCTCCGATATGTGGCCATCTAGCCCTCTTCGTGGAGACAACCTTTACAAGGCGGCAAATCACTTTGTCGATCTTTCACTGGACCGGTGTGACGGGGGCCATAGCCTTAGCTGGCTCTGGACTTTGGCACCCACCTCCTCCTCCACACCTTACCCCCGGCCCTCCAAACCCAACCCTTTCCTACTCTTTCATGGCCAGCATGCTTCCCCCGCTGCCGCGTGACAAGATGTACCAGGGACAGGACCTGGATATCGCACCCCCCCATCGCCGATCGAGCTAGAGGAGGCGGTCAACATCATCGCTGACCCTTCCCAACCCAATCGGCGGCGCCCTGGCACCCACCTCCATAACTGCAAAACCCTGTGTGCAATTACCATTACCATACACAGTGCGCGCCAAGCTTTTAGTCCTGGAACATTCAACTTACTTGGAATCGGGATATAGGACCTGAAGGACTTTGCGCGTCAGTCCAGCCTCGACGTCGTCTACTCCGAGACCGGCCGCGACCGCGACGGCAAGGGGTGAGTCTCCCT
>LNAR01000342.1:723-19960 GCA_001630585.1 Pseudogymnoascus sp. BL549 | reverse complement strand
AAGTGGAGTATGTTGCGTGTAGTTTTTTTTTTCTGTGAATATATTATGAAGGATTCGTACAAAACCAGCTATGAGAACTAATTCTTAAGACAAGCCTCGTGTTTTTATGCCAGAATGCTACAGCGCTTCCGTTAACTTGGCCGTCCGTTCCCTCTCGGCAATAGCCGTCGTAAAGATCTCAGCACCATATTGCATCGCCTGGATATAAGTGTAACCATTCCAAGGCTGAGCATTTCGGTGTAAGACATCAAGGTACTATACGAGCAGCATGCCGCCCTTTGGCTTCGAAATCATTGATAGTTGTGGGATGGTAGGTAGAGTTCTATAAAGAGGGCTCTAAATCCCCTCAGAGGATGGTATTGCTTTAAAACTCCAGCACCAACAAGCGTTTCCGATATCAGATCAAGCCAACTCGCCATCTTAAACCCTAGCAGAATTAACCGCCAATATGAGAACCTCCCTCCTCGCTGTCTTCGCTCTCCTCAGCTGCACCTTCGCTGTCCCCGCCGAGGTCAACGCTTCGAGCTCCAGTGTGCCCTGAACTCAAAGAAGCTGCATGCTGCTACATGTATAGTAGTACTGCTATTTTCAGCTGTATCCTGCGTACGTTCTCTCTACAACGACGCATCGCCCTAGAATACATTCTGACGTGACCTCAGCTGAGGAGCCTCCATTCGATCTACCCGAGTTCAAAGGTTTCTGTCATGCGCAGTATAAAGTCCCTCTATACTACACAAGCGTGACGGTGAGTCTCGATATAACCCTCGTCTTGTGTATAAAGGCTAATGGTCATTTATAGGAGGAGGGTTATGGTGAAGACTGCAGTCGTCTATAGGTACGATACAGACGACTCTAGCGGGAGCAGAGGTAGTGCAGCAGCCCCTTGTCAACCCCTACGACTTCTCTGCTCTTGGTTTTATATTTCTAAGAAGGATGGATTCGAGATGGGGACATATTGATGTCGATGCATGGAGTTCTCCCGAAAGGGTTTAAGCTCGGCCGACCAAGGATAGAGTCTAGATAATTGTTACTACTTTCTTCGCTACAACTAGCCTCGTCCATCTCTTCCTTCGATTCCTATAACCATTGCCTTATGAGTACGCTTTGGTGGTGACTGTAGAGGATTGATAGAAGCTGAAAGGTTTACCTCTGACATAATTCTCGTAAGATAACCTACGGAACGTCAGGTCGCAAACTTCCGCCGATAGACCGACCCCTCGAGTCTCTTGACCTCCTCAACGTCATCTTCAACCACTTAGGGTAGGGTCATTAAAAGTCATAAAACCTAGCGTTAAGGTTGGGCCATCATGGAATCATGGTACAGGGCCGCTGTAGGGCAGACGACTAGGTGGCTGACGTTCTAGTAGAAGAAGCGGTAGTCAGCATATACTTGGCCTTGTTCTAGACCTGCAGGTGTGGTAGTAGGAAGCGTACCATACATTACAGAAGATATAGCAGAAGGTGGTTATGATGGGGTCTAGCCCGTCTGATTTCAGCTCTGTGCTGCACTTCGCATGCGTCCTTTGCTCTGTTTGAGAGATATTCAATCTCAAAACCAGTAAACCCCTGCCGATTCAATCTTTTACGTCTTTGGATTCTCTAGTTCGCTATGCACAGTCCAGAGTGCTCATGCAACATGTAGATGCAGCTCGCCAAATTTTACCCCTCTCCAAAAGTCCCCAATCATGCACTTTCGTCTCTGCTAGAGGCCAATTCCGAGAGTTGCCGAAGATAGACGCAGCATCGAAGTTTCATCTCCTTGCGGGGTAATATCGAGAGGTGTCGATTACAAATCTGGGCCATTCGAATTGGATCGCGGGAAAAGGAATATAGAGTGCTTTGGCGCCTACTAAATGGTTGATGTTCTTGATCTTTAATTTAATCGCTTGTATTTTTGGATTGTGAACTCGCCAACAAAGAGGCCATCTTGACGTAATTGGCTTGACATTTACATACTTGCACCGATATCAGACAACCTCCTGATTATAAGCCATTATGCCAGGAAAAATCCGAACCGCGCAGGCCGTGTCTTTTGATATTCCTCCCGAGCAACAGCTAGGGCTCCACAACAGATGGCATCCAGACAGTAAGTAGATCCAACCATGATACTAGACTTCGGATGACATGGCTAACTCATAGTCTTGTAGTCCCAACCATATCCAGCATCAAACCCGGCGAGACGGTCAAGATCGAATGCATTGATTGGACTGGAGGCCAGATCGGAAACAATGACAGCGCCGACGACGTTCGCGACGTGGACCTCACCAAGATCCACTATTTGACCGGGCCATTTGATATTGAAGGCGCCCAGCCCGGCGACCTCCTAGTTGTCAACATCACAGATGTCCAGCCATTTGACCACTCCCCGTGGGGTTTCACCGGCGTCTTCTCCCGCAAGAACGGTGGAGGCTTCCTCGAAGAGCATTACCCTAAAGCATCTAAAGCTATCTGGGATTTTGATGGCATCTACTGCACGAGCCGCCACATCCCCGGAGTGCGCTTCGCAGGGCTGATCCATCCGGGCATTTTAGGCTGCGCTCCCTCTGCCGAGGTCTTAGCTGAATGGAATCGCCGCGAGGGGGAACTTATCTCTACGTATGCACACACGCACGAGGGCAAGATTGTTGCTCAGCCACCTAATACAACGAATGCGCATGCAGGTAAGGCTACAGACGAAATCAAGGACAAGATTGCACGCGAGGGTGCGAGAACCGTCCCTGGTCGCCCTGAGCACGGAGGCAATGTCGATATCAATAATATTTCCAGGGGCTCCAAGACGTATCTTCCCGTTCACGTCGACGGTGCCAAGTTTTCCGTCGGAGACTTACACTTCAGCCAGGGCGATGGTGAAATTAGTTTCTGTGGAGCCATCGAAATGGTACGTTCCAACTGAGACCAAGAATCTCATCTCACACGTCGGAAACTAACCGTCTTTGGAGGCTGGGATAATCACCATCAAATTCGACCTTATCAAGAACGGCATGAAGACCCGGGGTCTCAAAAGCCCCGTTTTCCGACCTGGCGACGTGGCACCTAACTTTGGGCCAGGTCGGTATCTAACTTTTGAGGGCTTTTCCGTAGATGAATGGGGCAAGCAGCATTTTATGGATGCGACAGTTGCGTATCGACAGGCCTGCTTGCGAGCAATTGAGTACCTCAAGCAGTTTGGTAAGAACCCCCATGATTATCAATCGGCGTAGTAAACCTAAACAGATCAGGCTACTCGGGAGAGCAGATATACCTTTTGTTGTCCTGCGCTCCGATCAAGGGATCCATCGCTGGCATTGTAGACATTCCTAACGTGTGCACTACGCTCGGCGTCCCTATGGACATTTTTGACTTTGATATCTCTATTGAGGTGGAGCCTGTAAGGCGGGATCTAGGTTCGTGTCCTATATCTACCGAGTAATTTTTTATTTTTGCTATGGTTATATTCAAGGGCCGAGTGGGGAGAGATCAATCCATAGCATGTATAGCGATGCTCTTGCTACCAGAACGCACCCTAGTCTAATGTCATCTTCGTACTAAACTCGATATAACAAACTCGTTGAAGAAGGTATCTTCCCGAAGGCCAGATTGTCCCAGCCCTTCATGAAATTATTCAAGCCATCTCTAATCTCAACCTCTACTCCTAGTATTACACCCCCTTCCTTGAACGACTCCCAAGCACTGTCTAGCTCGCCAAAGTACGTGCAAGCGCCTACAGACTCAGCTGCTCTATTTCGTACCACGAGTGCGCCGAAGAAACTAGCGCTCTGGTTAGGGTTAGCCTTGGGAGTTAGTAGGGTAAGTGCTAATCACGAGGCACTGAATGGATTTGACCCGACTATGAAGCTTGTTAGCCTAGGAAGTAAACGGTTTAGAGTGTGGTTTCATGGCGGTTAAAATCTATATTTATGTAGCTATCCCCAACTCCAGACCTTAGAGTTTTTCCCGAAATGTCGTTCGAGACGATCGAAAATAATTTCGAGGCGATCCAAATCGGATTTCTCCTAAGTATGCTAAAAACAGCCAACCTGCATTCCGAGAGCCTCAACAACCACAGCAGCGCGTAGAAGCCGATCCTCCTCCTCTACTCGCCCCTCTTCGCCGTGAGCTCGGGGTAGAGGGCCCTTAGATCAGACGGGGCCAGTCGGTACAGCTCCGTGTCCTCCTCATCCAATTCCCTCCTCTCGAATACCGGGGGTATCAGCACCTTGGCATCATCATCGTATATCAAGCATTCTATGATAGAGTCGTTGTATGACCCCTTAGCCTCCTGGTTCTCCGCGATGATGCGATCAACATTGGCGTTACTCTTGAGACGATAGACTTTCACCTCCTTCTCCTGCCCGTATCAGTGGAAGCGGCCCCTCATTTGCTTCTCGACGTTCAGGTTCCACCACAATTCTATCTGAATCATGATGGAAACTTCGGGGACATTCAAGCCAGTCCCGCCCGTGCCGGGGGTGATGAGGAGGATATGCGAGGCTAGAAGTGTCAGCTCTTGTCTTGAGGGTATTAGAGGGGGACGTACTGTCGGCGGAGTCCTGGAAGGAGCGCAGAACCCGCTCTCTGTCCCCGTATGGGACGCGGCCATCGTACCGCACACACGTTGCGCCTTCCTGCTGCAAAATAATGGCGACGAGATCAAGGACCTTGGTGCGCTCAGAGACCACGGCGATCTTCTCGTTCGGGTATTCTCTGTAAATGTTAGAATTTGTTGTCACATCTACGTGGGAACTTACTCTTGAAGCGATCGGAACAGGCGGAGAAACTCGCGCATCCTCGAGCTGTCTACAGCGATGCCGCTATCCGTAATGCGCCTAATCCACTCGTCTCTTGTCTCAGTGGGCGTCTCGTCCTCTTCATCCTCGCTCTCTTCTTCAGAGAACTCATCATCACTGCCAGCGGCGTTGAAAAGCCCATAGACGGCATCGCCGTCGCTCTCTTTGAGGTTTATTCCAATCTCCGGGTGAATTGCTTGCTGGAGGGCTTTGACTACGTATTTAAACGCCGAACGGTTACCCTGGAGCTTGGTCTCTTTCGACCTCTTCACGGCATCCTGGTACTTCTTATACCAGGCATTGGACGCCAGCTGTTCCTTGTCGTCTAGCTCAAACTCGACGTCCATAACTGTCATCATGGGCAGGTCGAGAATTGTATCTGGGCGGATGATAGTGCAAGCGAGGAGCATCTTCTCCAAGCGCCGAAATTTCGAGCGCTTCGGGGTCTTCGCGTTGAGGCTCCCGAAAGTGGCCATAAAGGCAGACCATTCCCCGAATGGGTGGCCGCGAAGAAGTCGGAGGATGCCATGCACATCGGACCACTTATTGTCTAATATGGTTCCGCTAAGGAGGATAGTGCAGTTGCGGGGAAGTGAATAACACGCCTCGTGTGTCTTTGTCTTGAAATGCTTGAGGAATTGGGCTTCGTCGAAAACGAAGTTGAAGAGATTCTTCTCATGGATCTCGGAGAAAAGGGGTGCGTGTGGGCGTGGAAGTCTCCCTCCGGAGATGATGAATCGTTGTATTGCCGAGTGCTGCGACTGGATCGCCTCGTAGTTGCAAACTACAATATCAAACTGGTGCAGGTCATTTGCCGTATGCTGTTTTTGTCAGAGATGGTACCGGGAACGAGGGAGATAACATACCTTCGTTGTGAGAGTCGCGATCTTCAGCCCTGCATTTTTCGAGACGTTGGCTTCGATCTCTCGAAGCCAATTAGCAATCAGCGACTTCTTTGTCACAACAACCCAAGTCGTCCTCCTTGTGCCCGCTTCCCGCTCTGCCAGAATTGATGTGATCATCACCAGAATCGCTGATAGCGTCTTCCCCATCCCCATTACATCCCCGACAATCCCACCTTGGAATGGGGAAGACATGAGAGCGAGAAGCCGAGCAGCGGCAACCAACTGGTGCGATCTGGGGATGGAGGTGATGTGCTCGGGCTTGATGAGAGGCTCGACTGCTCGAACCTTTTTGATGGTTTCTGTAAGCGCGTCTCCGAGAGCTTCGTGGAGCACGTCGCGGGGGAGATCCTCGTAGTCCTCTTCGCTGTCGGTGTCGTCCTTTGGTGGTTTCGCGTCTTCTGTGTTTACATCCGCGGCATCTCGAACGAAGCCATGTGCGAAGACGGGGGCATCGACTGAGGGTGAGCAGTGTCTCATGCTCTCCATTATATTCTTCTGGTTCTCTTCTATCCTCTTGATGACCTCGTCGAAGGCCTGGTCAGAGGATGCCATCGTGCTCGGCGATAGCAAGTATGCAGCGTTGGTTTCTTGGTATCAGCGAGGGTGAGTTTCGACTGATGACAGCAGGTGTAAGATTCTCAGAATACACAACAGAAGTAGATACCAACGGTTCGATCTTGTTGATGGAATTTGCCAAGAGAGATAGAAGCAGGTAGAGTTTGGCAGGAGAGACGGTGATAGGTAGAAGCGTTTAATTTTCCTTTGTTTGGGTTTTGGGTTGAAGTTTCGCCTACTTGCCTTTAAGGCGCGTTGTTTACCTGCTTGCCTTTCCCACGCAAACTTTTATATATATGCTGCGAACAAACTTTGAAACTCACGCTGTGCATTACTACACTCAAACCAAAATTTCATCATGCCCCCAAAATCCAAGCCCCCGAAATCCAAGCTCTCGAAAACCAAGCCCCTGAAATCCGACCTCGCGAAATCCGAGCCCCTGAATTTCAACCCCCCGACGGTATGCCCACTTCTATAGCAGCCTCCCCAACCGCTAATTCTCTCAGGTCATCGACCCAGCTGAAGTCAAAGAGCTATACGACGCCCTCAATGGGATGAAGGCAGCTGCGGAGATGTCAAAGTCTCCCCTTCAAGAAGCGCTCCATAACAGCGCGGTATCCCAGGCCATGGAGCAAATCGAGAGGCTCGAGCTTCTCCTCAGCAAGGATAAGAAGACTGCTCGCGGCGAGGAGTCATCCCTCCTTACCAACATCTACCTCAGCCTCGAGGCGTACCAGGGTGACGCAGTGATCCCCTCGCCAGGGCCAGCCCAAGGTCCGACGCCCACAGACGCCGAGAATTATCTACAGGAGGTGGAGAAATGGGACGGTGTGGAACAGGCAGTTGGGGATCTCCTCGACTTTGCGGAGCGTCAGATGTAGGACAGAGATAAATGACATACTGCTCTTTGCGAGCTTTACAAGCCCCTCATAGAAGCATGTACATCTTTGTCACGGGCGAGAGCACGAACGGAATATAGAATGCCAAGCTCTTTGTTCTATCTACTGCCTCTTTGTAAAATTTCAACTTCTCTCCATAAATCGATGGGCTTGGATAGTTGATATAATGTGACCTTTATCCCTTCTCTCCCCTTATATCCCCCTTTCCATCCTCTCGCCCATCATGCCTTCATTCCGCCATGTCCTTATAATCTGCCTCCTTGAGAAGCTCGCCACCTTCCTCTGCCTCTGTCCCCTCCCTTTTTGATCCTCTCGTTCCTCGCTGCCTTCATTCCACGTCCTCATCATCAGCCTCCTCGAGAAGCTCGTCACCTTCCTCTGTCTCCTCGTCTACAGCCACCAACTTTCTCCATTTCTTCGTGGCCGAGTCGCGCACGTACTCGCCGTTTGGGTCTGGCTGGTATTCAAACCGGTCTGGTGGAATATCCTCATCTTCGCTAACCTCTTCGTCGGCCTCTTCCCCCTTGGATGATTCGAGGAGCTCGTATTTGCGGATAATCTCGTCGAAGGTAGCGGCAGTTTTTTGGGCGTTCTTTGCCATTTCCACAAGAACTTTAGGGGCTTCACCCGCTGGCATATCCCCTCCCCCCTCCACTTCATTGTCCTCCACTGCTAGCCCGTAGCTTTCTTCACTTTTGTTATCTTCGTCGTCGTCTGAAAGCGGTGGGAGGTAATTGAATCTCTTCATGAACCCAAAACTAAGCTCCTCGCGCCGTCTTTCGAGCTTGATTCCATCACGGACGAATGGCGATCGTGGAAATTTTTCGAACCTCTTTGAATGGGGCGAGTGCTTGGTGCCATCGATATCCACTGCATCTGTAAACGTTAGATGGGGTATGATGTGGTGATTTTGAACTCATACCAGCGTCTCTCAGAACCTCACCGATCTGAGCCATTTTGAATGCGTAGCGAGGCTGTTAGTTCTCAGAGTTAGCGAAACAACAACCTTCACAACAACTTCACGCCAAACTGCAGAATGGAGGGACTTACGGATCAAGGTCGAGATGATCGGTGAGCAACTGGATCGAAGGTGGTTTTACCTTCACTGCTGATTTTTGTAGCAATGAGTCCTTGCGAGACGCTGGCTTCGGCGAGGCCACGTCCGACAGAGTGAATTTTGTCGCAGAGGGGAATCAGGAAAGCGAAGGGGATCTCAGTGATGATCAAATTCAGCTGGCACTCGAGCAGGCCGAGTCTCTCAAGAGGTATGCCTACGTCCTATCTTGTGATAGGTTCACTCTGACTTGTGAAATAGATTGTCCGAGGGCACAAATTCTGAGATGACCGAGCGTGGGCAGATGGAGATGAAGGAAGACGACACTCTACAAAATCTCAAGCAAGTCACAAACGATGATCCCATCGTCCCTGTTATGCAAGACGCTCACACTCACCCCGAGGAACGAGACCCTCGCTCTCTTTCCGAAACCGAGAAGCAGGACTTGCAGGATGGAGACAACAGCGGGGCCATTCCCTTGAAGCTGGGTGTCGATTCTAGGAAAGATGAACCCATCATCCAGCGGACTAAGCAAAACGATCCCATCGATGAGTCCGTTCAGCATGACGCTCCCGCCGAGACGTCGGAAAACGACCGCATGGATGTTGACAAGAGCAATACGCCCGACGAGGCTGCAAAGGCTGGGGATGATGCTCTCGACGAGTCCGTCAGCGTCCAGGCTGACGCCATCAAATCCATTCCCGCCGAGGCTTCGGAAAACGACCGCATGGATGTTGACAAGGTTGGCGAAGGCGGAGATACACCTGGTGATGCGCTCGAAAAAGAAGACGATACATTCCATCACTTCTCTGGACACCACACCGTCTCGGCCCCACTTCAAGAGGGCGATGTCTTTATATTTTTTAGGGGTGTTACCCCGCAGGCCCTGTCAGACAATACGACAGCGCCTTTTGTAGACATTGGGAAATTCCGGGAGCGGCAGAATCCCACCGACGTGCGCTACCTCGTCGTCGGCGTCGTTCCGAGGGGATCAAAGGCGACCCTCAACAAGCCATCAAAGAAAGAGGATCCCGCCATATACCTCTCATCGTCCAAGTACTGGGCAGTTTTTCCATGCTCTGTGCAGAAGCATAATTGGTTTTACGTCCTTGTCACTGGGGCGAATGGCGAGCCTGATCTCCGGAAGGTGCCAATCGACCGCATCTTTCTCAGAGACATTTATTCGATCGAGTGCCCGATAGAAGATGGGGCCACCCGCCCAACAACCCGTGTCTTAGTAAAGGCATTATGGATAGCAGTTGTCGTTACAACGGCCACGGGAGAGGTCCACGTCAAAGAACGCAAGGCAGCCCCTGCCTTGGCGCAAAGCTCTCCCGTCGACAGCCTCAGTGGGCTACTTGCGGAAGTGAAGCTCTATACCGCAAAGGTTTCTAATGGGGTCCCTGCGAAATCCGAGGATCTCGTTGCGTTCATGGAGAGGCTCAGACAAGAGGTTCCGGGAGTGAATGATGCGGCGCCGCCGGCACAGTCGATACTGCAATTCTTTTTGCTCACTACGATCCCAAACGAGAGGGTCAAGGCGACGAAGGAGGACATCACCGAGTATGAAGAGTACTGCTCACATTCCGAACGCGTCCTCCTCGCAGACTTTTTGATCTGCCGTTATGCTCAAAAGGCAATCTTGGTAAGTTGTGATTCTTCCTTACGAAACGTGTTCTAACGTTTCAGACTTTCTGGCGCGTTGATCTCAGCTTCGGGCAGCTTCTGCTGTTGAAGCAGAAAATACGAGAGCTTCGGCAGACGGTCAGGCTCGGGCATATGAAGATGTTCTTCCGCTTGGCGGAGAGGGGGTTTCGGGATTATGGCGATGGGTTCAATGTGGATGGTGTCTTTGGCGACTTGGAGATTATCGACGCTGCCGCTACAGAGAACCTCCCTCCGTCTGTCGGGGATTTCAGCAAAAAGGCAACGCAGCTGCTTCTGTCCTCGATCCGCAACAGCGTCCAGGCGGTCGTCGAGGATGACGTTGAGGAGGTCAAGAGGCTCGAGGGGTCTATTGGAGGGAAGGTTGCGGGGTCTATCGATGAGGTGTGGCGGAAGTTTGCATCTTCAACGGATTTAGATAGTGCGCGGAAGTGGATGATGGAGATAGTCCGGTTTCTACAGATAAGGTGCAATGAGAGGGCCTCGAGGAAGATTACTGCTCTAATGGGTGTTATTGCGGATATCGACGAGGTCATCGCTTCGATTAGGGAGTAGTCACGAATAGAAAGGGGTTTTTAATTTAAATGATTGTATTCTGTGAGTGTAATGAGCGTAGAGAAGCAGAAAAGAAAGCAGAGTCGAGAGGATCAAGGCAGGGCGAGCAGAAGGCCACAACGGGCAAAACCGAGAGGATCGAAGAGTAGACGAGGAGAAGGCCATAACAGGCAGATCGAGGCGAAGAGCAGACAGGAGAATCCATGAAGCAAGAACTGAAAAGGCCATGACGAGCAAAATCGAGAGGATCAAGGCCGGGGCGACGAGCTGACAGGAGAAGCCATGAAGAGAAGGTCATAACGGGTAGAGCCAAGGCGATTAAAGAGCGCGCGAAGAGCCGACAGTAGAAAGAATCTAGAAGAAGAAGAGCAAGCCACAACAGGCAAAATCGATGCGATCAAAGGCCGAGGCGAAGAGCAGACGAGATAAGCCATGAAGAGAAGGCTACAATGCTAGGGTAAAGAGAGCAAGAATCAATAAGGCGAAAAAGAGGCCATAATAGCCGTAGTCGAGAGGATCAAAAGCTGAGGCGAAGAGTAGCCGAAGTGAGAGGCAGACATAGATCGACGAGACGAAAGAAGCTAGGCGGAGACCAGGTCGGACGAACAGAGATCGAGCAGAAGAAGGCGTGAACAGAAAATCCCAGCAGGCCAGCGAGAACACCGCGTGTAACAGCGACACATGAGAATAAGGTGTGCGATGAGCGTAGGATGTAGCCCCAAAGCGAGACGATCAGACGTACAGTTGCGGAGCAAAGCAGGGGCAAACCAAAAACCGAGGCGATCAGACGCGGAGCAGAGAAGCAGGAGGTGCGATGAGAAGTTAATGCAATCAGATGCGGTCGGAATCCTGGGAATCAGGAGAAGCGGGAGAAGCGGGAGAAGCGGCGGAGGCAAGAGTCAGCGCGTGGAGCTCCTCGGCGAGGCGGTGGTATCTCTCTTGGGCAGCGATGTTAGCATCAAGAAGCGCCAAGTGGTCTTCGATCTTATCTGCCATCTCATCGCGGCAGTTCTCGGTGAGCTCGTCGAGGAGGTCTGACTCCTCTTGGATACCTTCGCACGGCGCCTCTGCTTCGATTGTCGCCCAGGACTCCTTGCCCTTCTTGTCAGTCGAGGCCTGTAGGATCTTGAGGCCATTAACCCCCGCAACCGAGGAACCAGCGTGCTTGGGGTTAAAGCCCCATCCCCAGGTCAAGTAAGAGCAGGCGAGTCTTGAGATCAAACACTCCGCCATATCCACCACCAAGGGGCTCACGGTCCGCACGACCGCGAACCCCTGGATGTGATATCGATCATCGAACAAGTGTTCGGCACAGGTGTCAAAGAGTATCATTATATGGGTGCTCTGCTCGTGGCGGGCGTGGTTGGCAAGGCGGGACTTTAAATTGATCGAGAACCCCACCTCGGAGATTCCCCCCTCGAGGGGCCCACTCGGCTCGCCGCCGAGGCGGTCTTTCATACCAGCGACGAACGCCTCGATGCCCTCCTGCTGGTTCTTATTCTCGCAATATTTGAGCTTAACTGGGTTCCTCGGCTTGTATAGGGCGTCAATGATCTTGCCGAAGGATTTAACCTGTCTTCCATACATTCTAATATGGATAGAATGTCTGCTTTGGTAGGGTGGCTCCCAGATTTATCAACTACGTAGTTGACATATATCCCAGGGACGGTGTCAGGGATATTCTTCTCATCCCTTACTTCTCTACGAAGATCTGTTCGCGCCCTCTGGGGGAGGGTTCCCTTGATGACAGCGACGAGGATATCCTTCTGCATGACCGTCAAGATTGTCAACATCTGCTTGATGTTATAGGCTATAACGCTGGGGTCCCCCCTATCGGCAAAAAAATCCTCATCGAGGCGGGGCCCGTCCAAGCAAGGGGAGGGCGACTCGAGCACAGCAAAGATGAGATGTGTGAGGCTCTTCTGGGCCGCTTCGGTATAACGCGCGGCTTCGTCCTTGCGAAGATGAGGCATTTTGAGGGTCTCGGACGGGTTGATAGACGTTTGGATTTTGTAGGTTATACGTGAGAAATGACAGCTCGAGATTGTATAAAAGTGAGGGGATGATAAAGAGAGGTTTATACGTGAGAAACTGCTCGAAATTGCAAAAGGGAGAGGGGATGATAATGAGAGGTCTTTGTTGTTTTGATTTCACGCTTAGCTCAACCTTATAATCCCACAACAACCTCGAGGCGCACAACTACCACAAATTTCCCACACCTACCTGCCCCTCTCGTCTCTGCCATCAAGTACACAAGGTTCTCGAATCTTACGCAGGGTATATATCCGTCTCTGCTATCGACTATACAAGGCTCTCGAATCTTACGTTGGCCATACATCTGTCTCTACCCCTATCCTTCTCTACCGTCGACTACACGAGGCTCTCGAGTCCTACACAGCTCATATTCATACATCCATCTCTGCCCCTTACCCGTCTCTGCCGTCACTGCTTCTATCCAATATGAATATTGGTTACCACCAGAAACTCGTGGGGGTCGTTAATAACGACAGGTATGGCCGTGGCGTTGAGCACGTCGGCCTCCGCCGCGAGAAGATTGACGAGCTACAAACGAAAGCGAGGAACCTAGGTCTCCTCGAGCAAGCCAAAGAAGACCTCGAGACCCTCGACCAGGAGAACATCCGCCAAGAAGAAGAAGCGGCTGAATGGGAGGAGCGAGCTGATCGCCTCGAGGAAAGAGTTGCCCGCATGCGTGAAGAGATGGAATCACGCAAAGATTCCAAGGCTGCCGCTATCAACAGATACGATTCGGCCGACAAAGCCCGTCTCGGGATTACGCTGGAGATTACAAAGGACACGCTCAAGAAGGCACAGAGCGAGCTTCTCAAGAAAGAAGTAGCTGCTAGGGTCGGCGTGCAGAGCAACATCCAAGCCCTCGCAGACAAAATCCCCAACGACGGGACCTTGGATACCATCAAGGATGTGTTTAGCTCGGCGGATAGTGACAAGGGAGACGCCATCACCACGGCAGTCAAGATCCTCTCGAACGTGGTGGGTATGACGGGCACCGATCTGAAGAAGCACAACGAGAAGACAATCAGCACAGCTGTAACGAAGCTCGCAGATACCGCTGCCCATCGCCTTGAGAATGCCAGTCTTACCGAGAAGCTCGAGGCTGCTACATCAAGGATCTTGGAATTGGAGGGGGAGGCAACCCGACTCCAAGAGAAATTCAAGGATGATCTGCTCGCCTACGGCCTTCGATCCACGGACCAGTATACCGCTGCCGTGAATAATGTCCGCAACGAGCATGATGAGAGGCGCAGGGCTATGCGCAAGGATTACAGCGAGAAGCTCGAGAACTTCAAGAAGGAAGCAGCCGATACCGAGGCAGAGACTAAGCGCAAGCACGCCAGAGCTGTTGATAAGCTCAAAGAGGAGCACGAGAAGGCCCGTATTAACCTCCGCGCCAACGGTCTATTGATGTTAAAGACGGCTCGCGAGAAAAATGCCAAAGCTATTGACGAGGAGAAACAGCGCCACGCTACGGAGCTCGAGGGTATCAAGAAGGACCAAGCCGACGCACTCGAGCAGCTCAAGAAGGATCACGGCACATCTCTCGAGGGGCTCTCGGAGACGCAGGCTATTGTGATTCAGGAGCTCCAGAATGAGCACGACGCTGCACTTACATCAGTTAAGGATGAATACGCCGTGGCCCTCAAGGATGCTAGCGATGGACACACTGCCGCGATCGAGAGGCTTACGAATGAGCATGCTGCCGCGATCGAGGAGCTCAAGGGCGGATACTCTGCTACACTCGAAGCAGTTGAAAATCGCCATGCTACTGCTACCGAAAATACCCGCCAGGAGCTGCTCGAGCAGCATCATCAGGAGATGATCAATGTCAAGACAAAGCACGGCGCGGAGATGGGAGATATAGAGCGCCGCCACGCCGAAAATTTTACCCGGGTTCAGAGGGAGGCAGACTCTCGGATCGCAAAGGCCCGCAGAGAGGCCGAGGAGAAGGCCGGCGATGAGTTCGTTGAGCTGAGCAAGGAGTTGAGGGATAGGAGGGATGAGGTCGGCGAGGCTCTCACAGGCGCTATGGCTCAGTGCGAGCAGCTCAAGACGGAATGCCAAGGCCTCCGCAATGATATCGAGAAGCAGAAGGGCGAGCACCTCGAGCAAGAGGTAGAGATAGGGGGGTATAAGGCGGAGATTACTGTCTTACAGAACAAGTTGGCCAAACTCGAGGGCGCGGTCGAGAAGCAGGAGGGCGAGCGTCTCGAGCAGGAGGCAAAGGTACGGGGGTATAAAACGGAGATTACTGTCCTACAGAGCAAGTTGGCCGACCTCAACAGCGCGATCGAGAAGCGGAAGGGTAAGGCTCTCGACCTACAAGGCAAGATCACCGACGCCAACGCCGTTAAGTCGCAGCAGGAGATTGAGATTAAAAACCTCAAAGCTAAGCTTGATGCCCTCAACGCCGCTGCTGAAAAGAAGGAGAGCGAGGCCCTCGAGTTGCAGGGAAAGATCACCGATGCCAACACCGTCAAGGCGCACCGGGAGATTGAGATTAACAAACTTAATGCCGCGCTTGATACCCTCAACGCCGCTACCGAAAAGAAGGAGAGCGAGGCTCTCGTGTTACGTGCCAAGGTTACTGAAGTCGAGAACGCCAAATTACAACAGGATGCCAAGATGGCCGAGAAGGACGCTGCCATCTCCGAGAAGGAGACCCGCACAGCGGAACTTCAGTCGCAGTTGACGGCGGCAAAGGAAGCTGCTACGCGCGTAGACGCGGGGGTGGCAGCAGCAGCTGCAGAGGCAGAGAAGACCAGCCTCCGAGTGTCAGAACTCGAGGGTGCAGCTGCGGACTACCAGCAGCGCATTCGCGAGTTGGAGGCTGCAGAGAAGGGCAAGGAGGAGATTATTCGCGGAGAAGTCGCCAACAGTGGCGTTATGGCCGAGCGTATCCGCGAGTTGGAGGCGGTGGCGGCGGAGAATGATACGATCGCTTCTCGTGTAGTAGAGCTGCAGGCTACTGTCACGGAGCACAAAGAGACCATCTCCAAACTCAAGGGAGGCATCGCCGACAAGAGTGATCAGGTCAAGGACCTCGAGGCAGGTGCCGCTGCACACCAGAAGGCTCTCGCTCGCATCAGCGAGCTTGAGGGTGCCCTAGCCGAGCATGAGACCGTTACAGCGGAATTGCAGGAGCAAATGGGCGGCCATGGTGAGGATTTGGCAAGCCGCATCAAGAAACTTGAGCTCGAGAAGAGACACTTTAACGTTGATATCGACGCCGTCAAGAAGGAGCGCGAGAAACTCGGCCAGGAAGTCAAGAGTCTCGAGCACCGCCTCAAGGCTAGCGAGGAGGAGAGAGCCGATCTGGACAAGCGGATCACGAAGATGGCTAGGCAGCCGACAGCAGACGATTTCGAGGCTCTCGAGGTTGAGCGTGACGCGCTACGCATTCAGGTGGAGGATCTCGGTGAGGACCTCTCTCCCGCGCTCGAGGAGTATCGTCGCCGTGTAGCCCAGCTCGAACAGGAGGCAACTCAGCATGAGAATGTCCGCTTGGAGCTTGCTACGGCGAACCGCCGCATCGCAGAGCTCGAGAAGACCCGCTCGCACTCCTCGGTTGTGAGCTTCGAGGGAGCTGATCAGTCTTCTCCGGCTGCGTCCTTTGCGAAGCGCCTACAGCTTCGCCAGAGATCGAGGGACCAGGCGTCATCATCGACGGGTTCAGGGGTTGAGGAGCGCGGTCGTCTTTTCGAGGATTCCACCATGGAAATCAAGGCGGGCAAGAAGCTAAAGCCTTACACCTCCTCGACGGGCTCTTCTGATAGCCTCGACCAAGTGGAGCGCGCACGCATTCAGGCCGCACGCCAGCAGGCCATTACTTCTCGATTGGCAATCGAGCGATCCTCTCGCCTGCCCCCGTGGAGAGCAGCTCGGGCGCCACAACCCCTCAACCCTCGGGCCACCTCGTGGAGCCCTGGTCCTCCCCTCGGCATGATGCCGATGGTGCCGCCGCCGCCAGTCTCGCCCTTCGGCTTCGTGCCGTATGCTCCTTGGGGAGGATTCCCGATGGGGCCAGTTCAGGCGGCAGCCCCGATGCCATTTGCACTTCCGACCGCGAGCGTATCTGCTCAGGGAGGGGCTCGCAGTGTGAGCGCCGTAGCTGCACCAACCACGTCCATAGAGACCACCCCGCGCCAATCGTCTGATCGGACCGAGAGCCTCGATCGTTCCGCTCAGGCTTCTACGCAGCGCCCCGAGCAGTCGGATACTTCTTTGACCGAGTCATCCGCCCAGGCCACTGCGCAGCGCCCCGAGCAGTCGTCGGTTACCTCCATGACCGAGACTTCCAACCAGGCCTCTGCTCACCGCGGCCAGGAGCAGTTACCTGGAGCTGAGAGAATCGGCGGTGGTCCAGCCATCCCACACCGCACCTCCTCGGTGCAGCAGCCGTTGGGTGAGACTCTCGCTCAGCCGTTGGTTGACTCTTTCCGTCCGCACGCTCAGCCGCCAGTAGCTGACACTCTCGGCCGTTCTCACCGTGCCCCAACGCGCCACTCTTCGGCGCAGGCATCTACTCGATATGATCCCCTCGAGGGTCATCGCGAGCACCGCCGCTCATCAACCGGGCATGCGAGGGCATCACCGTACGAGATCCCAGCTCGTGTTTCCTCGGCCGGACGTCCTACTGTGGGCGCTGGCGAGCCCCTCGGTGACCTCGGCATAATGGTTCGATCTACGCGCGACATGGAGAATCCCGTCGAGTTCATCGCGACGGGCTCACTGCGCATGGCCGAGGTTGTTACTACGGTACACGCGGAGACGATTGATCTGGTCTCGGCCAAGATCCTCGAGTGGAAGGCTCGCCGCCCAGACTCGGCGGGGATTTTGTGGGCGGCTCCGCACAGCCGCAAGGTTATGTGCGTGTACCTGAAAACCCACATCAGCATGAACGAGGTCGTCAACTGGCCTGCGGGCTACGATTCTACCAACAAGAATCCATCCGTTGCCTGCCCGTTCTGCGTGGAGAACCGCAACCCGTGCATGTGGACGAGGGACTCGGTGATCTACGTGCTCCCGCTCCCACAGCACGCACGCTCGTTCGCCGCCACGCCACAGACCAAGGGGTATTACATTCGCGAGTAGGGAGGCAATTACAGGATTTGAGACGATCGGGTTTAGCATACGTGAGTATGGTAGTAATTTACGAGATTTGAGACGATCGGATTTGACGTGCGTGGGACATGTGAGGTAATCGGTCACTGTAAATCATGCGATAATCTACCGTAAAATTTATGGCGCTTTAGCCGTGCCTTGGAAGTCGTCGAGATAGGGGGTTCTCGATTCTATCTGGGAAAACCTGTTTTTTTCGGGGCAGAAACCCTTGCCATTCCTAATTCGCCACAATTTACCGCAAACAGAATTTTTCCCGTGCCGCGATCGTTCAGCGCGACGGGTATGGATTACAATCACGTGAGTGTAACTCATCATTCGCACGAACCTCGTATTCGGCCAAGGGATTGCGTGAACTGTGAAGTTGCAATCACGTGACTTATAACACCATTTTCATCACGACCGCGATAATTACACATTTAGCACTTGTAAATCGAGGCGCTCGAGTATATCTCGATAATTACTTGGATTTCAACTGCAGAAACTGGTTTGCGTTTTCGGAGAGAACGGAAGTGTCTTGCAATTAAATTTCGTGGGAATTTGTTTAGAGGTTGCGGAATAAATTAAATTAAAGGGGATATATCTCGAAATTAAATATCTCGACGAGTATATGAGATATGGCCTTTCCGACCGGCTCATTTTCTTCGCACGAATCGAAAGTATTCCCTATTTAATTTTCGAGGAGATCGAGTCGCGCATTGTTGTGTCGCAATCAAAGGTACCTCGAAATATATATGACTAAATATCTCGACAACTAGAAGAAATACAGACTTAAAAAGCGACTCATTTTTTTCGCATGATTCGGAAGTATCATATACGTAATTTTAGAAAATGTCTAGCGATAGACTGTTGTTGCGCATTCCGTTTTATACGAGGGAGGGATATCATAGTACATAGGTACAATGAGGTGTGGGGCGCGGATTAAAGTTTTGGTACGTATAAGTGGGGATGAGTTGTAAAAATAGAGGCGGATGCACGGGAACTAACACGGGTGCGCGGGCACTTGCACGGATGCGAGGGAACTAGCACGGGTGCGCGGGCACTATGCGCGGATGCGAGGGCACTATGCGCGGATGCGCGGGCACTTGCACGGATGCGCGGGCACTATGCGCGGATGCACGGGAACTATGCACGGATGCACGGGAACTATGCGCGGGTAACACAGGGACTATACGCGGGTAACACGGATACACGGTACGGATGCGGGGATATAAGCTTTTGCGTCGTACTACGCGGGGAAAGTATCAAGGTATCTATATACCTATCGAATCCTTCTACGTCTATAACGCACTCATTCCAAGAGTAAAAAAATATATTTTAAGTATCAACATATTCTTAAACAAGGGCTTTCTTATGAACCTATTTCTACAGTGTGAAAGTAACAGGTACAAAAGTTATTTAAGGTTAAAGTATTATCTTACCTATTGTCATAACTACTCTTACAACAACTCTATGATCTCTGCTCTTGTAGTCGCGACTACTCTCTTCTCTTGTAGTCACAAGTACTCTCTACTCTTATAGTCGCGACTACTCTCTACTCTACCTCTATTATTTGCGTAAAGTGCAGCGTACTTTACGTTTTTCCCCATACAGATGCGAGGCGACAAGGGGGGGTGCGCAGAGGCCAGTTCACCATAATTCGTGCACTATAATCCACGCTTCCACCACCCCCCCCCCCCCCCC
>LNAR01000336.1:664-64549 GCA_001630585.1 Pseudogymnoascus sp. BL549 | reverse complement strand
TCTCTTATATAATCCATAATATATTATTTATGATATAAATTCGCTTTATAAACTGCAATAAGATGACGTGCAATCTTTATATTGTGTCCTACACTGCATATCCGAATGCTTCTATGTGATCTATTCTAATTCCTTAACCAGTAGATATAACATCTACCATGCACCTCAATGGTCTGATGATGTTGCGAAACACCTTGCGTGATGCAGTCTCAGGCCGGACCTGCATCTGGGCCTTCACTGGCGCGCTTATCGCCGTGAATGGCCAAGCGAGGCGATAAGGTACCCAAAATGGTAACTCCAAGTTCCATTAGGCGCACTTTCAACCGTTGATCGATCTCGCACAGCCATAGCACAGTATGGGTCGCCCACTATCTGCCTCCTTCGCTGGCTGTGAGGTTGAGCTTTGTTCGCCGCTCCAACCAGCAATACCATCTGTACCCTCAGCGACAGGAATGTCGCATAGCGTGCACTTTGCGCCATCATTGACATCTGGTGTCTTGAGTTTGCTCGACGTCCTGACTACGTTCGCCACGATGCTTGGGTAGTTCTCCTCGACGGACTCGAAGTACTGTGTCATCAAGTCATCAATTGTTGTGTTCTTGCTGCTGGCGCTCAGAGCTGACTTGGTGTTCACTGGGATGACTATGTCGGTCAGAGGGGGCGATGTGAGCTTGGTGAATGCGATCAGTTCCTTCTTCAAGAGATCGCGCATCGGGTAGTTGAAAAACAGGTTGTCGCCAAACGGCGATGTGCCGTCAGAAACCTGCCAGGGAAGAGAGAAACCCCGGCCTTTAGCAGTTTCGGTGAGTGTCTTCTCGGCGAGCCGGGTTGTTGAGTCACCGAAGAGGATGCTTCCGCAATTGTTCTGTTCGGCGACGGATACAAGGAGGCGCGTGAGGAGTGTGGAGGCGATATCGGAGCGAGAGGATGCGGTTGCAATAGATTTGAGGAGATTTGTTAAGCGGTCTTTTTTTGGGAGTTGTTCATCGACGGCCAGGCCAAGTGACGGCCAGTCGATCGATTTGATGTCGAGGGCATCAGCTATGCTGACATTGACGTATGTGTGCTTTGGGAATCGGTCTTGCACCGCCTTCCATAATGAACCAATATTCTCAGATGCTGCTGCGTCTTCAAATTCAAGATCAACGTGTGCGACAATGAGCTCATACGACGTCCGGCCCATGCGCTCTGATTGTTTTCGGAGTTGTTCGTCGAGAATGTGGAGTAGCGAGGTAGAAGATGCGCCGAAGGAGAGAGGGAGCAGGTATCGTTTCATCTCGGATTTCCGGTTGCGATCCTTATATGTCTCTAGACGTTTAATCGCCTTGGTGTTTACATAGTACGTGAAGCATTGCCTTTTATGGTCAGCGAGGCTGGGTAGATGAGGGGTCGTTTTACTCACAGACAGACTGGCTCTGATCGAATACTCGTAGTAGCCTCGTCTTTATTGCAGCGCTTGCAAATAGATACAGATCCACCATTTGCCTTCCTCAGATCAACACTTTGGGTCGCCATTTTTGAACGTATGGCTGTAAATATTATAGACTAATGTTGCCTCTGGACTTTGCAGTAGTGGCGGTCGAGGCTGAAATTATCTCTTGTCAGCCTCGGGTTCGACAGGGATCTGACGTCGACGGGTTGTGGGTTGTTCCGTTGTTCCGCGTTTGGTCTGCCTTAGGGGCGCAGTGGGCCTCTGGAGCTACGGTATTACGACGTACCTTGCCTCACTTCTTGGTCGTGTCAAGTCCATCGACAATTTACCATCGTTCGAATGCCAAGGCACAACACTGTCTTGTCCCTATTTTGCTCATACAACGAAGCCCGACCTTGGATGAGCTTCACCTACGAGATTGACACCTAAGCTTCGAAAGCATCTCGAAGCATTGCGGACCGAAACTACCGACTAAGTTTCAAGGCGACGCGGCCTGGACAGTCAACATGAGGGCCTGGAAAAATGGACTCCTGTTAGCTGGGCTTCTGGCGGCATCAGTCAACGCAGGGGAATATGTATTAGTCAGTCTCAATTCCGAGGCAGAATGATGGATTGTCAGCTAACTTTGATGCGCAGGATCAGAATCAGGACAACAGACTGAAATGCACTGGAATGTACAGCCGGAAGTCTTGGGGAGGCAGCGTGGATCCATTCATCCTGGTCAAGTTTATGAAGCCTCCTCCCGAGCAGAAGCCGGCATCCGTCAGCCTTGTGATATTCGAGTGGAAGGATGAAGAGCTTGTTGGAGTGTTCCCCGACTCGGCTCCTGGTACTCCCGTATGCACAATGCCAATGCTCTATATCTGGCCTATTGCTGACCTACCCATAGAAAGAATTTATCTGCACTGCGAAAAATATCGAAAAGAAGCTCTGCGACAAGGCAGATCTTAACAAATACATTCTGGCACCAAATGCGACTGAAGCGTCCACCTCCGAACTCAAAACCACTGCGATTGACCTGAAGAATATTGCTGCAACAAACTACTTGATCAAAACCACGGGATACTACTGCGTTAGCACAGATGCCGCCGAAGGTGTTGAATATCAAGCTGTCGTGGAATTCCGAAACGCTTATGGAGAACTGGATGGCGCTCAGATTGCCAAGCTACCGTTTTACGGGGGATTAACAATCGTATATGCCTTGCTAGCAGTGTAAGTAAAACCTGGTTCTGTATGATGAAAGCTACTGACACGTATTTAGTTTCTGGGGATTCTTCTATGTTCAGCATAGGCATGATATCCGTACGTTTCAATGAACCCCTTTATTCATTGACTGAGACTAACTTGGTATTGTAGTCGCGGTCCAGAATTATATTACGGCCATCGTCATATTTTTGATTGTCGAGATGCTGATGACATGGCTCTACTACGACTATCAAAACCGTAACGGTAGCAACGTCGGCTCGAAAGTGTTGATGATTGTCGTTGCAGTTCTTAACGCCGGCCGTAACTCGTTCTCGTTCTTCCTCCTGCTGATTGTCTGTATGGGTTACGGAGTCGTCAAGCCTTCTCTTGGGAAGACGATGGTCTACGTCCGCTGGCTTGCGTTTGCCCACTTCGTTTTTGGCCTGATCTACGCCATCGCGAGTTTGACAGTCACCCCCGATAATGCAGGACCCATTGTCCTCTTTGTGATCCTGCCCCTTGCTGGAACGCTCACTGGTTTCTACGTGTGGACTCTTAACTCCCTGACACATACGATTAAGGATCTCACGGAGCGCAAGCAGAACGTCAAGGCCAGCATGTACCGCAAGCTCTGGATCTGCATTCTCCTAAGCATTGCTGTCATCTTCGCTTTCTTCTTCTTCAACAGTGTCACATTCGCTGGCGTCACGGACCCAGACTTTGTTCCAGACCACTGGAAGACAAGATGGTTCATCCTTGATGGATGGCTTAACATTGTCTATTTCGCTGACGTTGCGTTTATTTGCTACATGTGGCTGCCAACGGCGAACAACCGCAGATTCGCCATGAGTGACGAGGTAGGCAATGTACATGCTGTTTCACCCGATACCCGTACTAACGTGATCTATAGCTCGCGCAAGACGACGAAGGTTTCGAGATTGGAGACTTTGGCGCCGACGATTCCGGAGATGAAGAAGAGGCCCGCGATGAGCGCGGCACGGAAGGTCCACGATACGATGCTGCACCGAAATCTGCACCAACGAAATCCCAGGCTCCAAATGACGCCCCGAGCGCGTCGAGGCAGTCGCTAGATGGCGAAACCATATTTGCTGTTGGCGATGACGGGGCGGGCTGGAGCGATGATGAGGCGGATGACGATAACGACAAGAAGAAGTTGGTGAGCAAGCCTGGAAAAGATGCGTAGATAGGGGTAAGGGGCTACGATTTGTCTGTATTTTATATTTCTCATAAAGTTTCATGTTGGAGATCTTCGGGGGGAAGAAAGGAGGAAGAAAGAGACGACGAGGAGGTCTCTCACAGCGCTAGCAAAGCTAGATCGAGTTTAGGGCTCAAAGCAATGTAATTCATGAACTTGTTTCCTACAGCCGCTGATATGTGATTAGAGTTACTATGCTGGCTCGTCCGGATATTTGGATACTAGAGTGAGAAGGGGTCATGATGGAGTGCTTGAATTTCAAATTTCGAGTCTGCCCTTGTCAAAACCTGTCTACATATTATTGACCTTTTGGAGCCTCTCAGTAAGCCAGATTAAATAGAGAACAGAGCGCACGAATCTCAGTTTCGGAGCGTCATAGTAAACCAAATCATATAGGAACACGAATCTCAGTTTCGACTTCTCATGTCAACGGCACTCTCTCTCTACAGTTGTCCTCCACCCTGCATGAACTCCCCATCCTATCATCGCAAACGTATTTGAAAAACTATCAACCTCCAATCTCATCCCTGTGTCGCGATGTATCCGATCCATGTGAAAAATTCCGAGCTGTGAGTGGTTAGCGATGGATATTCAACGCAGTTGCGCAGGATATAGGTTGCTTGCTGTATTTTGCCCCCATCCCAGACCAAGTCTTTGATTGCAGCAGACACAATTATTATGCCGTATACATAGACTTCTGTGAGAGCCAAGTCAAGTGTAAATTGTCTCCCATTTTCAAGGGATAGCGCGTTGATGATCCGGTGCCCGAGCATGCACATATCGTGGACGCCCTGAACTTGTTTGCGCATGACTTCCATTTCAACCCCCAACAATTTAATCTCGTTTGTCAATGAATCGATTTTAGAAATCGGGCGTTTCACATTCGGAGAAGGCATCGTGGCGGCTGGAGCAGTCATTGGAAGTGACATTTTCGGAGCCGTTGGAGTGGGCGGTTGCTGATCTGATGTTGAAGTTATCGTTTCGAACAATTTTCCGGCCACGATTCATAGTCATGGGCGACACGGTTTGGACAAAATATTTATTTGAGGTAGGTGCAAATTATGAACATGATTATATTATGAGGAAAGAGCACATATTTTGTTCCTTCCTCACAATCGTTGTCACCTGATAGTGGTGTTAGTTGGATCAGACTCTATTTACTGAGCAGGGTTGAAGTCGTCCCCATCATCGAAACCCATGTCAGTGACATCCATATCGGTGAAGCTCGTAGAGGTCATAGGATCAAATCGGGCAACCGTCATGTCGAAGCCAAGACCAACAGGCTGAGTCTCATCATATACGCTGACTTCGGTATATTCACCAGAAGGTGCGAGGCGACGTGCGTCCGTGAGGCTGAAAAATCTATCCACGGGGTCGTTGCTGAAGTCGGTTGGCTGTGAATCCTCGGGTGTGGCAGCTTCGTTGGGCGTGGAAGGCTCAAGATCTGGTGTTCCAACATTGTCAAAGAGCCCGTCAAATTCAGTTGCAGTCAGCTCACGCCCTGGGGACGCAGAGCCGGCGTGTTCTTGCACAGACTGAAATAGAACAAGTGCCGAGGACTCAGGAGCGGTCAACACGTCAGGTGAGGTAGAGGGATTTGGTGTGTTGCTCTCCCATAAGACAAGCTGCGACGCCTCAGCAGTGGTCGTCATGGAAACCTCAGAACCAGATGATTCGAGTCTCGGTGAGTTGGATTTTGTCACAGGCGACGACTCTGAGGATGGAAGCGAAGGAAACGCCAGCTTTGTGCTAGATGCTTCGACTACTGAGCGAGTAATGGCTGAAGCAGGTGCTGGTATGCCGAGAGATAACGAGCCATGAGAATATCCATGGGTATTTGGCTGCGCGGTATCAACAGTAGTCTCAGTCGTGGATGGACCGGAAATGTTAGGAAAGAGAGCATTTGCAACATTGGCTATGGTGGCGCTGGACGCAACACTGGGCTTCTTTGTGGTTTTCTTTGATTTTGGCGAAGTCTTCGAGCTGGCACCCTTGGCTGCTCCAGCTGGTGAAGTGCTGCCATGAGCATTTGGACCGATAGAGAGTTGGCCCGCTGAGTTTGGTAGTTGCACCTGATAAAAAGGAACAGCAGGTCCGTTGGTGCCAACAGCCCCAGATGAGGTTGTATTTGCAGCTTGCTGGGTTGGATGACCAGAATGGTCGATCAATGTCGCATTGCCCACTTGGGACAAAAAGACCGGATTGGTACCAGAGATATCTGCAAATTTCATGGGAAATCCATCCCCAGTTGGTGTATGACCGCCGAGAGAATTGTTGGGAGGCGACGTCTTAGCAGCCTTTCCCGCAGCCTCTTTCTTAGGATCCTTTTCCCACTTTACACCCTCAAAGACGTTTACCAAGCAGCTACGTGGTGCCGAAGGCAAGTTGTTTATCATTCCTGGCAGATTTCCTAAACCTGGGCCTGATTCCACCAATGGGGGTCCCTTTGGGTGGTTTGGTACCGGCACTGGCAGCCCACGTGCACGAAGCTCGGCGTGCTGGCGTCTCATGGTGGCAGCTCTAAGCTGGGCTTCTGCGACTCTCGAAGCATGACTAAGAGTTGGAAGCACGAAATTTCCACCCTGGTTGGTGTTGTTGGGCTGGCCAGCAGATGGTAATGAGCATGCAGCCGTGGAGTTTTGTTGACCCATAGAATTGAAGGTATGGTTGAAATTTGTTCCGTATTGCTGAGGAATATAGGCTTGAGCACCATGCATTGACTGATGCGCATTGAAATGGCCACCTTGGTGACCACCAAAGGCAGGCTGTAGAGCAACATTCATGAGCTGTCCATTGACCATGATCTGCTGTTGATAAGCCCCCGATTGGTAACTGGGCATGGCAGACATATTCCTGAACACATTTTGCTGCTGTGGCAATAGCTGACCATTGGGGCCAACGATGTAGCTGGGAATATGAGTACCAAATTGAAGTGGTTGGCCCTGAGGGTTTTGGACTGCCATTTGCTGGAAGCTGGCATTGTGGGCAAGTGGAGAAAATTGCTGGTTGAAATTCGACAGATTATTCCAATCCATTATGTTTTGTGCTTGCAGGTCCTGGAACCCATCGTGCACACCGTTGCCTTGCTGAAGCTGGTTGCCAAATTGCGAAGCACCACCGTGGTTTTGAGGTTGAGTAGCATGTGCAATGGTCGGTTGAGCAACCTTGGGCTTTTGGTTGTCAAGGTTCTGCTTCTCTGCAAAGAGAACGACTCCAAATTGCTCTGGTGAGAGCTTTGCAAGCCACTTACGCTGCTCATCGTCGCTCCAAGTCAGAAACTCCCTCATTTTGCGGAGGTCATCACCCTCAAGTGATTGACCGGTCGATATCTTCTTGAAATACTCCAAACTGGAAGTAAAGTCTTCAGGGGAGAATACGGATTCACCCAAGATGAAAACACGCGAGCGTGAAATAGGGGGGGTTGCGTTTCCATTGGACCCCTTACGAGCACGCTTCTTGGGTTTGAGCTGGTGGTTGCCAGAATTATCACCTGGCTGAGTGCCTGGAGAGCTCATAACCTGCAAGTATAGTTAGTAAATGCACATTAAACTATCACCAAGCTGGATAATAATGTCAGGGTTCGAGAAGGGTAAGTGACGAACAGGTCTGTGATAGCTTGGCACGATGTAACGCGTGGGAAGCTCTCACTCCTGCTTAAACCCCAAAAAAGGGAAAAAATTCATACCTGATCATGAGAAAGTCGACGCTTGTTGTTGACACGCGTAGTTGGTGGAGCAGAAGGTGCGCTTGAAACGCGGCGACCAGCCTTGTACTGCTCGAGGGTGAGGCCGATCATACCGCCAGTACCGTTGATGTCGTGCTCAGGGTTAAGGTGATAAGTGGTTGCTGGGGAAGACACAGCAAGGTCGGTAAGGTCAGGAGTAGAAGCTTGAATGTCCTTTGATGCGTAGGAAGCTGTGTTGGGATTGAATGGTGGATATTGGGATTGGCCAGCTTGGACCAAAGGCCAATTGTGAGAACTCATGTTGCAAGTGAGCAAAATTGAGGAGGTAAAAAAGCGAATTGATTACCACAGTGGTAAGAAAATGAATAAGAAAGGTTTAAATTGATTGAAGAATTGTTGCCGAAAGCGATTTGTAAATTGTCGATTGAATGTTGGGTTTGTGGGAGAAAAAAAAAAGGTCGTGGTGGGGGGCCGGTGAAAGTGAGGTTATAAACTAAGCAGCCGAATATGTCAATGAATTCACAACTGGAGGGCAAAACTGAAGCTTGGGGCCCAAGCTCAATTTCCTAATCTGGCGAAAACTATCCCAACCACCTCTAAACAGCTCGAATTGGAATTGCAAAGCATTTTGTTGCGCACTGTACTAATCAGTACGGAGTAGTCTACTCCCACAATTTCTGCCACGATATTTCACCCCACCCTTTGAATTCTGGGCAGCTTCAGACTAGTGTTATCTTGATTTATTTATTCATCTGTGATGAGCCAAGATCTAATAACTGTCCAAGTATATACTAGCGAAAGTAAAGCCATGTAAATGATTTAGCCCAAACTTTTAGGCTCACTTGCGACGCGTTGTACTGTAGTCGCCACATGGGAATATCGCTCGCTCCTAGAGAAATAAAATGCATCATACCTTCTTACAGCATGACGTCTAAGCCCAGTTATTCCAGTTCCTCCTCCTTTTCTCTTTCCCCACCAGTGACCGCGCTGTTGGGCACAGCCAGATGTCAGGGCCTTTGTCTGAGTCGCAGCGTCGGCCATTTTCGACCAGAGACTCGATCTCCTTCGCGGCTGTCCTATTGCTGCTTATGGTTGTCATGTCATTCGACCAGCCATATAAGAACACGGACTGGTTGACTACAGAGAATGACTCTGACACATCAACGCCAATCGGTCCTATACAACGTACCATATCAGGAATGTCCACATCAACCACATCAATCGGTAGTTTCAACTCAAGCGGTATTTCGTGAGTTGAAAGTTTCTGCAATCCAGCCACACGTTGCTCGCACGTTAACTCCGCTGTGCCATCTCTATCCAGGATGAAGTCTCTACGACGTTTTTCTGAGTCTGTTCCTATCAGATCAACAATCTCATGCATGCGTTGTGCTGCCTCTCGTGCACAAAGAAGTTTCTTTGCCCCACAAGCTGGCCACAGGCTCTTGGGTAATAGCTGATCATCTCTCTCCTTTTCGATCTGCCTTTTAACTGCCCGGTGATGCCATTCCTCGGTCTCAACTGGGCAGTGCGACAAGTCGCTCACTAGGGCAAGTAGGATGGTGCAATCAATATTGACGGGGTCTGTGATGTCTTCAAATGGGTTGACAGCTACTCGGTTCAACACATCTGCCAATGGAGGTGCTGGATGCAAATCTTCAGATCGTTGGATTTGGATGCCCATCCCTTCGATCCGGTTAAGAATTGCTTCCACTTCTCCTACGCAGTCCCGAGGAATCTTGGGCAACACCATGCGAATCTTCGGGTGACAATATCGCACCCTAGATGCACGAGACGCTGCAACCAATGCCTCTGCCTGCTTCAGTAGGCCTTCTGCCTGAATAGTGCTGGAGTTGTCTGCTTCGCTGTCATACTCTTCGTCACTGGACGAATCGACAATCCATCCAGCTTTGGCAATGTCAAATAGTATCCGTTTCTCAGTCAACGTTGATACTTTGACCCACTCCAAACCATCCTTGGCCACAATATCAACTAGGACACTGGGGCGTTTGTGGCTCGGGCCTGGGGTACCCCGATCTTTCTCTCCATTGCGAGGGTTCGTGGGAACGGGCCAGTGGAAGCGTTTTCCCAGTGCCACAACCCCTGTGCAACCCTTTGCAGCATCCCAAACTGCTGAGTAAAAAGGAAAATTGCTAGACCTTAGGGTATGTGCAGTCTTTTGTTCTGTAGGATCTGACTTGCAGAGCTGGCTATGAGTCAGAGAGGTTCGATGTACGTTTAATACTGCGAAGAAGCACCTTTTCGAGCAATTTATACTCTGTTTTTACACTGCCTTTAAAGTGCCGCAGTTCAGCAGTTTCCCTTTTTTCGTCCTGGAGGTAGTTTTGGAATACCTCCAGTTCATCAACAAGGACACGACATCGGTCAAGAAGTTCTTGTCCTTGGTCTGCCCCTCCCTCAAGACTCAATTTTGATAACTGGGAGGAGACATCGGTCGACGAGTCTTTATGCTCGTTATTTTCGCTCATTATCTCCTTGTTATCCAAATCAAGTGTAAACATGAATGTCTCGGGGCCCCCTCATCCTCAAATGTTAATCATCCTAGCTAGTGCTGCCGCAGAGCCGCACCTTATTTCATGACAGACATGTAGGCAACAAGACAAGCGCGGAAACCACAAGAACTAAACCCGGGAAACGTAAAATAGAATATGTGAGATTAGTGTTGAAGATGTATATGGCCAATTTCTGACTTATATCCACAGATTGGCAGGTTAGGCAACAGCAAGGAACAATTTGGATATATATAACCACGTGACTACAATATATGCCAGTGCCCCACCATGCCCTACTACAATGAAAATCAACACTTTCGGATTTTCGTGAGAGATGTTGAAAGCCTGTGGAAACAAAAGAGTTTGTTTTAGATATTAAAGAAAATACCTTGACGTAAATATCTAAACTTACAAATTCCGGCCTGTATAATTGAAATTCACCACACAAGTTGGATCCGCTAGCGGCCACCGTACTAGCAGCAACTCTCCAAACCTGTCACTTTCGTGGGGTCGCCTATCTGGACAACTCAATCTCACCCCGCTGGAAGCTACACATCCCACTCCCGCCACACCTCACAGCCACGGCCGCATTATCGCAGTACGAGCAAGTCATCTCTCGCTCGCGACCTCAGTTTGCCGACATCCAAAATGCCGTACCTCCCCACAGCCCAGGAGTGGCTCAGCCAATCCGCCCTCCTCCTCCAGGCGCGTCCCACAACCGTACGTCCCTTCTCGCGATGCCCATAGCTGTCCTTCGCATCTCCTTACTATCCCCTTATGCAAACCCCAAAGCTGATCAATTAAACAGGCCCGCATAACCACAAAATACACCGTCAAACCCTCCACGCGCAAGCCAACCGCCGAAACCACCGCCCCAGCCCCCGTCGCTTTCCTGACCCTCAAGACATATGACCCCGCGTCAGGCACAACCCTCAAATACCGCACCGACAAAGCTGCAGAGGTGGGACGCCTGGTGCTCTCCCTCTCCCGGCTCGGGCGCGAGATGGCGGGCCTGCCGGAGCTGAAGGAGGAGGATGTTAAGATGGAAGAGGCTGGGGATGCTGCTCCTGGAGCGCCAGCGCCAGTGGCCGATAAGGCTGGGGCGCAGCCGGGTGGAGCAAAGAAGGGGAAGAAGAAGGGAAGGAAGTGAGCGGTGGAGCTAGGTGGAATAGGAGATGGTGGGTGGGAGGCATTATAGGCGTTTTTGGGCATATTTTTAAGCGACGTTTTGAATGTAAGAGTTTCGAATGTGGAAGCCATAGTGGGGGGTATAACATGGCACGCATCGAATGGGATTAGATTTCATCATGGAGCAGATTTTATCATGGAGCAGATACCTGAAAGCTAGATATCTGAAACAAATCCAAATGGCAACCCAAATCTCCCATCTACCAAAGGCACGTGAAGTTATTGGAGGTCAGACGATGATTTACGAGAACCACGAAGGTAGTTTTGATATAACTTATTCAACTGCTTAATCCTATCTTAATCTTATTGTTTCATACCACATTTCGTGGCATAACCATACCCCTTTCCAATCCCATCCACATGTTACAAACAACGCCCAAAACTCCATAATGAGAAGAGTGATCTCCTGATGATTAACGGCCGAGCCCGCTAGCATTCTATGCCAGGTATATGAAAGAAAGAATATGTGCAGACACCCACCCCCAACAACAGAGCTACCCAAGCATAAGTTGTACAACCTTTCAGGTCAATTTAAAGCAGAGCAACGCCAGAATCATTCGCATAAATACATGACAAGAGACAAATCGAAGAGTGTAGAGCATCTAGAAGTCTTCATCGAAGTTGAAGTCTCCACCGTTCTCTGCCTTCGACTCGATCTGTGCAGCGGTATCCTCGTGCTTCTTGGTGGTCGAGGCCATGACACCAGTCTTTTGGTAGTCGGCGACGCGCTTCTCGAAGAAGTTGGTCTTGCCTGCCAGGGAGATGTTCTCCATGAAGTCGAATGGGTTGGTCGACTTGTAGTACTTCTCGTTTCCGAGGGAAAGCAGAAGTCTGTCGGCGACGAACTCAATGTATTGCTTCATCAAGTTGGCGTTCATGCCGAGCAGGGCACAGGGAAGTGCCTCAGTCAAGAACTCCTGCTCGATGGTGACAGCCTCGGTAATGACGTCTTGGACGGCCTTCTTGCTTGGGCGGTGCTTGAGGTGGGAGAAGAGAAGGCAGGCGAAGTCAGTGTGGAGACCCTCGTCACGAGAGATGAGCTCGTTCGAGAAGGTAAGGCCAGCCATGAGGCCACGCTTCTTGAGCCAGAAAATGGATGCAAAGGAGCCGGAGAAGAAGATACCCTCGACGGCGGCAAAGGCAACGAGGCGCTGGGCGAAGGTAGAATCCTTGTCTTGGATCCACCTGACTGCCCAGTCGGCCTTCTTCTTAATGCAAGGAATAGTCTCAATGGCATTGAAGAGGTATGTGCGTTGAGCCTGCTCCTTGATGTATGTGTCGATGAGGAGGGAGTATGTCTCGGCGTGAATGTTCTCGATCATGATTTGGAAACCGTAGAAGCAGCGGGCCTCTGGGATTTGGACCTCACTGCTGAAGCGTTCGAGGAGGTTCTCGTTGACAATTCCGTCAGAGGCGGCGAAGAAAGCGAGAACGTGGGAGATGAAGTAGCGCTCATCGTCGTTGAGACGGTTGTTCCAGTCGTGAAGGTCCTTGGAAAGGTCAATCTCCTCTGCGGTCCAGAAAGATGCCTCGGCCTTCTTGTACATCTGCCAGATCTATTAAATTGTCAGAATAAATTCCACTTTACGCGTTACGCGTCAAATCTGACGCGATGACGCGACGAGATCACAAACCTCGTGGTACTTGATTGGGAACAGGACGAATCTGTTCGGGTTCGACTGCAGTAGTGGCTCGTCGGCCTCCTCTGGTTTAATTGTAGGTGCGATCAAGCTCAAGTCGGCCTCTGGCACGACTGGCTTCTTGGTCTCGACGACGGCATCAGCTGGCGCTTGGGCGTCGAATGGGAGGTTCTCCTTTCCAACGGCGGCGAAGTCAAGCTTCTTGGCCGGAGAGTCGTTCATCTTGAGGTTCTCGAGGGTAGAGGCAGCCTGGATCATTCGTTATGAGCTATTCCACGACGATGGCGACGGTGGCAAGAGATTACATACCTTCTTCGACGGCGTGACTTGAGTTGCCATTGTGTTGTTGTATGAGGACAGTAAGGTCAATTGAGTTAATACAGGCGTTCTTGTGGTTTTGGTACAGAGTAAGAGAGAGTAAAGAGGAATTGGCTGTGTTGATGGTGACGTGAAGAATAAGGTGGTGGAGGGGAAGAGCGCGTCCTTTGTAGTCCCCGTCTGCACCCTAGTTTGTTTTTTGGAGGCGCGTTCTTTCTCACGTGACGCGACTTTACGCGTTTTGCCCATTAAAGGGAAGAGGCTGGGATTCGCACCGACACTTTACAACACAGCCTAACCGCACTCAGACACCAAAACTCCACCATGTACGCCGAAAGATCCGTATTTCAGGCCTCTGTTGGATCGAGCTGAAATAATTCCCTGAAACTGCCCCATGTTGTGCCACTTGAGTGGACAGAGACCCCTCACGCTAGATGATCTGATAAGATTAATCCCCGTCATTCGCAGGCAGCTGTCCAAGGAAGCAGTCACCCGTATCCACAGATGGATCTTCACGCAGGACAAACGCGTGTGCATAACTGTGGATTGAGCTGTGGATGTGGGTGACTGAAGTCATAACGAGCCTTAGTAAAGCTCAGTAATTACCATAACACGCCTTAGTAACTCTCACCAAGTAGCTTGGCGATGGGGCCATTGACTCATATACGACGGACCTTTGGGATGTCCAGCCAACGAGTTCACATGTAAACATGGGAGCATACAGCTGGGCCATTGCTGGGTCCAATTGAGGCGGGTCAAAGTCAATGCTAACAGTCATTCGTCATGCAAGGTTGTAGTATCCAAATTGTATAAATTTTTACCGTGGTATCTAGCTCCAGTCTTTACAAAAGTTACAAACATAAATAAACATCAAGGCATCGCGTTATTAATAACCAAATATCGGTCGTTGCAAACACCCACTGAGTTGGCATTGGTTCCAACGTCTCTTTCATGCTCTGGTGGGACGGGTCGGCAAGTCTGAGAGTGGTGTATCGTCATGCTGTTGCCCGGCGGCTCTCTCAATGTCGGGTTGTTTGCTCTTCTTTCCCCTGCCACCAAACCAGCCACCACCCCCGCCGCTTGTCTTGGTTGTCGTCGTTCCTGTTTTGGTTCTGGGCGCAGTTGTTTGGCCCTGAGCTGTCCCTGAAGGAGCTGTCTGGCGCATTGGAGGCTGTTGGGATGGTTCGCCTGCTGTATACGCTGGAGGCGGACCGCTCGCCATCAAGCGGTCGAATTCGTCAGGATCGCTAGGGTCGACTGTGGGTATAGCCGCGCCCTGGGATTTGAGCCTGGCCTGTCCCTTAGCACGAAGATGTTTCTCCAGTACAGCAGCGTTTTTGGTGTTGGCGCGGAAAACAGCTTTCATTTTTATTAGCGATGAAATGGAACAAAGATTTGGGTTTGCCATAGCTTACCATCTGCCAAATCGCCTAGAAAAGGCACAAGACCGACAAAGAAGTCGACGACGATGTTGAACATCATCTGCGACTGAACAGCAGCAGGGAGGCCACCCTCCACCTGCTGACATGTCCGATAGACCATCATTGCCATGAACGCATCAAGCACATCGCCGAAGCTATAGTAATATGTTAGGAGCCGTTCAGGAAATGATCCAAAATAGTAACTCACCCTGGGATGATGCCAAGGACGCTGCCCCAGCCAAATCTTATACCACAGCAGTTGAACAAGCTCATATCAAGCCTATACGCCCTGCGCTTGACCTTCGTCAGGACCTTCCCATCGTGCTCAGATATGCCTGGTGGTAGTGCCTTGCGGACTTTCTTCATTTTCTTCGAGGGCTTTCCGTTTAGTCGTGTAGCTGGAACAGATTCGAAATAAGGATCCTGTAGACATAGTTAGTATGGTTGTCGTCATGAATTTTGTGTGAGACAAACATCTGTTCCGAAATTGTTCTTCAACGATTCCCCCAGGAATTTCTTGCTAATATACTTTGCCAGAAGCGAAGTCATGTTGGCGGTGGTTTATCGGTAGTCGATAGAAATGGAGCGGGAGGCGTGAAATTTATTGAGACTCTTGTGGCGGACGGTATCGCCGTCCAATTTAGCTTTCTTTGAACGATAGGTTTACCGCGATTGTGTCTGTTTCAGGATGCGCTTTGTGTTATTTTTGGCCGTGAAACGGTGGTGAGTCAATTGGCTTCCGACGCAGCACCAGATCTTGGTGAGCTTTTTGTAGATTAAGCGCGACTGTTGATGGCCAGCCCTGTGGTTGTTGGAATCGAATATTAATCAGGGTGACCTTCTGGAGCAAGTGTATGTTGCTGAGGGGAATGATTTGAATAGACGGCCCAAGTATGGCTAGAAATGGTGTTTTAAAGACGTCAATAACAGCGATAAGATTCAAGCAATCACCAACGCGTATATGTACAGTTCTTGCTGGCGCATGAAAGGTTGCCGTCGCGTTTATCTTGATTTTGAGGGCAATTCAACAGCCAGCACATGGCCAGCCCCTTGGCAATTTAATACCACCCCACGTCATTGACAGGGTGAGGTATAAATAACACTAGTACACATATGGGCAAGTCCAAGTTGTTTAAGCTTAGACGGCTGCGCCACATCTGCGCCACACTTGTGCACCGCCACAGGTTCAAACTGTCGCTGCATCCGTGGTGTGTTGGTTGGTGCAAAGACAAAGCGCGGCAAACATCGTCATTGAAGATACAACTACCATGATATAAGCACATTACCTGAACTGTTATACGCATCAGTTTCTGAGCCTCTAAACTCTGATCTGGAATACCTTTCAAATCTGAGGCGCTGGTTCTGCGAGTGATATCGACCTAACGTATTTCCGAGCCGCGACACCTTGGCCTCTACCGATCCCGCCTGCTCAGGATATTCCTATCCCCGAGAAACACCCCAAAGTTCTTTCGAGTCGTGGATATGCTAGCACAGTGTAGCCTAGATGACAGACTCCAAAATGCAGCTAGAAGACTGTGAGTACAAGATGAAAGACTAGTGGGCTGGAGTTACCCGCTGTCATTGACGCGACGAGCGCTGACAAGAGGATGCTGGAACAGGGCTCGATGATTTATGTGTTCGATTTATTATCAACTTACCGGAAGAGGACCTGTCCTCAGTAGCGAGGATATGTTTCCAAGTCGAGGAGGCACAATGGTTTTACGAGGACTTCATACGGCCCTTGGACCCGTCGCTCCCGTCCATGTCACTTCGCAGCTTCTGCCTTAGGATATTCCAGCACTGTCCTCTGCTATCCGCCTTCTCGATCGACAATCATATGCGAGCCTTCGAAGAATTTCTTCTATACAAGACCCGCGTACCTGTTCGCGGTGCGATAATGCTGAACCAAGCACTAGACGCCGTTGTGCTTGTCAAAGGCTGGAAAAAAGGAGCGAATTGGAGCTTTCCCAGGGGCAAAATCAACAAGGACGAAGATGATCTTGATTGTGCTGTGCGTGAGGTATACGAAGAGACTGGCTACGACATCAAGGCTGCAGGCCTGGTCCCCGATTCAGAAGAAGTGAAATATATCGATATCCCTATGCGCGAGCAGCATATCAGGCTGTACGTATTCAGAGACGTCCCCATGGACACTCATTTCGAACCAAGAACAAGAAAAGAAATTAGCAAGATTGAGTGGTACCGATTATCAGATCTCCCTGCTTTCAGGAAGAAGAACCACCAAGCAGGGAATGACGCAGAGGTTGCGAAGAACGCGAATAAATTCTATATGGTAGCGCCGTTCTTGGTGCCACTGAAGAAATGGGTTCAGCAGCAGAAGAAGAAAGACTCTGAGCGTGCGACAAGCAATCAGTATTTGTCTCACTATGCAGATGACGGCCAGACTGAGGAAGAAGGTTTTAGAAGCGCGATCGAGGGCTTTGAAATGCCAATTTCAAATTCCCATGGAGCATCAGCTCCTGAGCTGAATACTATGGAAGGAGCTACAGCTGCTCTTCATAGACTGCTAAAGATACAGCCCGCGACGCAGGGCCTCCAGCCAAACCCTGGCAGCGCTGTGCAGCAGCCAGCAGGGAACACCGGTGACGCCCTGCTTGCCATACTCCGTGGAAAGCCCCAAGCCGAAGCACAACAGGCGCCACCTCAACTATCCCGTGGCCCGACCGATTTTGCTTACAACTCTGTTCCAGCTCAACTGAATCCGCAGCAGCATCAGTACGCAGGGCACACACAGGAGCCAAACCCTCAACATTACAATGGACCCCCGGTTGGCCTGGACAACAGGATCCAAATCGAACAACAACAGAATTATAATTATCCCCCGCAGAATCATCAGTTACCTAACCCAGTTCCTGGTGGTATGCGTATGCCCAACCCTCAGATGATGGGGGCAGTTGGACACCCAGCACCTTCTGCTGGCCAACAGCATCCTGGAGCACAAGGGAACGCAAGTTATGCGGCTGATCCTGCTTACTTTTCGGGTGCTCAATTTCCTGGGCCACAGGTACAACCTCAGTTCGGACGCCACCCACAGTTCTTGCAACATCCCCAGCCACTCCCACCACAAGTCCAGCAAGGTGTATTCACAGGTGGCCAGACCCAAGGCCCGATTTCTCAGTTTATACAGCAGGCTAGCCAACAGAATATGCCACAAATTCCTCAGCAGCGCCCATCTCAATTCTCCCCTCCAGCGCAGCCAAATCTACCAAACATACGCGAACCTGTAATATCCCCACCCAAACCAACGCCGCCGCAATTGACCAGCCACTCCTTGGCCCTTTTGAACGCGTTTCGCGGTCAAGATAAGGTGGTGCCAGACAGCAATGTTTCAAACGGTCACCCCCTATCGAAATACGCACAGGGACACGTAACGCCTACCACACAACCTCAAGAGCTTCCGAGCGGGCACCCATTGCAGCAGCAACCAAATGTCAATCGATCTATACCAAGCTACGAGCAACGACCGCCACCACAGCAAGATTCCAGCAGCATGCCCATTGGATCTCCCCCAACTGATGTCCATAAGTCAGCATTGCTAAGCCTATTTAAGACTCCTACTTCCACTGTTGCTCAGATGGCAAAGCCCATTTCTGCCGAGCCTCCCCAGGTTCCTCCAATGCCAACAGCAATTGATACTCGGCCTGTGGTATCTCCGGCCTCCGCAACAAGGTCTCGTGGACCGCTTCCCGATGGCAACTTGGCTATCTCTAGGCCAAAGGCAGATGCTAGACCTGAGGTTCAACCCCGCGCACAAGAGCAACAGCAGCCATTTAGGCCAACGGCTATCCTGACACGTCCTGCCCAGACAGGTTCGAAGCCGTCGACTCCGCAGCCGCGGCAACCTTCGCAAGCTCAGCAGGCCCAGCAGAATCGTCAACCAGCGCCCCATGGTAAGGGAGCGAGAAAAGCAGGCAACACTCCTAAGCGCCAACCCGAGGCCGAGGCACCACAGCAGGCACCGAAACCCTTTGCGCCTCAGATCTTGAAGCGCCCGTCACAGGGCGCTCCAATGCCTCCAATGCCTGCAGAGCTCTCTGGTATCAGCCCAACTAGAGTCTCGCCACCGGTGTTACCATCCATTGACGGGCAGCATGCTGCCCAGCCTACGCCCCCTGCAGCACACAAGCAAGCTCTACTTTCGCTGTTCAAGAAACAGCCAGCGTCATCGGGACCTGCTGACCAACAGAAGCTCGGTGCCGAGAGGCCCTTTGCTTCTGGTGGAGAGAATACGGGAGCGCCACAGGCGAGAAGGGCCAGCAGCCAGGCGCCTATGTCCCCAACGGATAAGGGATTTCTATTGGGTTATCTTGATACTATTGCCAAAGGTGGACTTTAAGTGACAGATATTGGACTTCAACGGTTGTTAGCGATAGTTGTTATATAGTGATGGGTTTAGGCATTGGAAGGGGGGGTATTGGAACCAGAGTGATAGTTATTGCAGCTTGCGTGGATTCGGAGTAAATATGAGTAGGAATACATTCAAATAAGCATAAATCGGCTATTTATAAATTTTGATCCGAGTGGGACAGGTTAAAACAGCTTGGGTATGAGGAAGCCACCCGTGAAGGCTTCTTCACCCATGTTCGTACAGAACGAATCGACTATGCTCTGGGACTACTCTATCACAGCGTAGAGCGAATACACTCATGATGATAAGCCGGGTCTAACGTCAACGAAAAATAAGGCAGTGACGAGAAGACATGGTAGATGGCAACATGAATCAGAACAGCGGTAAGAACTCTTATATGGTCTCGCTGTTTTCTCGTCACTATCCCGTTTTTCTCGTCACTGTCCATCCATCGTCTTGGCCTATTATTTTGGCTGCACATAGCCATTGGTCAGGCCTTACGCTGTATAATTATTTCCATAATTCGTAATGCGTTTCCTGGTCTGCCATTATTACTATTTCATACCATTCGCAAATTGTGTTGCGGCTACTAAACTATGAACGTGGGTTGCGATCATGTTACAAGTCGTTCTCACAGGTGATGGTTGCTGCAACGAAGCTACCCCACAATACAAAAACCCCCGTGCATCCCGCCATGACGAACCTTAACCGGACGTAGCTCTCGAAGCTCATCTCTTCTCTTGACAACTCCCAACCCCACCATACCACAATGAAGCGTCCACTCTCCACCCGCCTGCTATTGCAGCTCCAATCCCCCACCCGCTCAGTCGCCAATCCATACATTTGCACCTCCTGCCTGCAATCCCGACGCGCCGGCTTCTCCACCAGTCGCAACCTCAATGCCAACCCCCCACCTCCTCCGGAATCAAGCTACACCCTCCTCCCCTCGCGGCGCCTGATTTCACTCTCCGGTCCCGATGCGCCGCACTTCCTTCAAGGGGTCATAACCGCCAACATCGCTCCGTCGACGCAATCCACACCGCGCACGAGCGGGTTCTACGCCGCCTTCCTCAATGCGACGGGCCGTGTCTTGCATGATGTCTTCATCTACCCTGATACGAACAATCTGCTGAAGGGAAAGTACGATGGCAGTGGAGGAGAGAACTGGATTGTTGAGGTTGATGCGCAAGGGGCGGACACGCTGTACAAGCACTTGAAGCGGTTTAGACTCAGGGCGAAATTTGACATTAGATTGTTACCTGAAGACGAGATGCAGACATGGAGCTTGTGGAAGGAGGACAAGTCGAAGGAAGTTGGAAAAGGATGGACACCACACACGATTCCTACGTCTGAATCTGCCCCCGCCCCAACCGATCACATCGAGTGTGTTGACATCCGGGCCCCAGGGATGGGAAAACGACTCCTGCTTCTTGGTGGCTCCAAGCCGCCGGCAGAGGAGACGGAGGGACTGGTGGAGACAGATGAGACGAGTTACACGATCAGGCGGTACCTGAAGGGCGTCGCAGAGGGCCAGAGCGAGATCATCCGCGAGTCGGCGCTCCCGCAGGAAAGCAACATTGATTACATGACCGGCATTGACTACCGCAAAGGCTGCTACGTTGGTCAGGAACTGACGATTCGCACACATCATACTGGAGTTATTCGGAAGCGTATCCTGCCTGTGCAACTATATGGTGCTAAAGAGGCAGAACCACAGACCCTAGAGTACAATCCCAAGGCGGAGATTGAGGGACCTCCCGCGGAGACCCAAATTGGGCGATTTGAGAAGAGGGGACGAAGCGCTGGGAAATGGTTGAACGGGGTTGGCAATGTGGGATTGGCATTATGTCGTCTGGAGATTATGACGAATGCGATGCAGGGTGAAGGGACGGGGTACAAAGAAGGGGATGAGTTTAAATTCGAATGGAAGGCTGAGGATGGCGCGGATAACTTGGTGAAGGTCAAGGCATTTGTGCCTGCGTGGCATCTATCGAAGTAGAATGGCCGTTGTATAGTACACTCGGGTTGGTTACGATAGGCTTGTATGCTGAAGTGCGGGAAGCTCGAGAGATTGGGCAATGTACGAATAGGATACAGTATGGTATATATCAATCTCGCCTTTGATTCGGTTTCTCTATGCTATAATGTGCATACAACACGTGGTATCATGAACTTAAAATGCTAACCCAAACGCCGCCGCTAAAAAAGCAAATATACACAGGGAGTCTCTACAAAGGAGACTCAGCTTCCTTCCGTCGGATCTCCTCCTCCAGTCTCTTCTTCTCGGCATCTTTCAGGCGCTCCATCGTCGCCGCGAACTCATCCTTCGCCTGTGGCACTACCCTTGGCTTGGGGGAGAATGAGAACTTTGGCGAGGATAGCGGTTTCTCGCCCGTAACTCCGTTTAAATCGGGTCTTTTCACCGGTGTAGTTGTGTCCTGCTGTTGAATGCCTTTCTCCTTCAACCTCGCCTTCCAGTCACCCGCAGGAGACGCAGATGGGGTATCAGCCGGGATGTAGACGCCACTCTTCCGCGCCCGCTTGTCAGCCTTGCGCTTCTCTTTGGCTTCGGCGATTTCTCGGATGCGGCGTTCGAGTCGGGCAACTTCATCTTCCTCTTCTGCTTCCTCGGCCGCTGTTTGTGCTGGCTCTGGCTTTGGAGGTGGAGCGGGCTTTGGGATATCGGCTGGCCGTGTCGGTGGAGGTGTCGATATGGAAGGCTCAGCAAACGATGCCGTGGATTCACCTTGCGCCCGCATCTTCTCTTCCATCTCTCTCCTCCTCCTCTTCCCCTCCTCTGCCAGCCGCCTAATCTCTGTTCCCATCTCATCTTCGTCCCCCCTCGGTCTCTTCCCCCCAACTGGCGTCCCAGGTGCCACGCCGCCCTTTTCCCTTGCCTCTAACTCCTCTTTCATCTGTCTCCTCCGCCCTTCAAACAGCTGCTCCTGCCGCACCTTCTGCAATCTCGCATTGCGCGCATTATCGTAAGCTGCCTTCGCGGTTGGGTCGCTCAGGACATCGTTCGCAACCTGGAGGAGATGGAATTTCTCGGGGTCGAAGGCGGCACCAAGCTTATCGGGATGATATTTCAAGGCTGTCTTGCGGTATGCGCGGCGTATGTCTGAAGACGATGACTCGAATTCAACGCCGAGAAGGGCATAGAAGTCAACCGTGGAGGTCGCATGCTCCATAAGGTCGTCTTTCGGCATGGCTGCGAGGGGATTCAAATATTATAGGTATTTGTAGTGAGGAGGACTGCTAATGTTGAGGTCAATTTGGAGCGAAAGTGAATATGGCTAACGCGTAGTTCGAGCAGTTTCATTAAAATGTAAAGATGATGGTGACCTGCCTGGACACTTTTCTGCCACCGCTGGATCTACTGGGTTAGCGTACAAGTGTCACGCTAAGAGATAAGCGCATCTGGACCATTGTAAGCGCGCCATTTCCCAACTTTCCTTTGCCTTCTCTTTTGATTTATATTTGAATACAACAAGTTGTATTGCATTGTATTATGTTCTCAAGGACCTATATCTATCTTACAGTGGTATCTTAATAAAGCCAAGCCTACTCCAAAACAGAATGCGCCCCTTCCATATTCAAACCAACAATGCCATTTATCACAATTCATCTCCTCTTCCTCAGTTCCTTCTCTCTCGCCTTCCTCTCACGTCTCTCGCGTCTCCTCTTCCTACCCCACTTCACAAAGATTTTCTTGAAAAATCTCACGATCATCTCCCTCATCATTAATAATCCCATTCCAACAGCGACCGGCGCAGCAATGCTCCAGAAGTAGTTGGTGTCGTTGTTTAGGGCATCGAAGTCTGTGAAGTTCATGCCGTAGAACCCCGTAATCACAGTAAGCGGCAAAAGTATAACGGTCACAACCGTTAATTGTTTCATTGACTCGTTCTGGTATGCGGAGATTGTGTTGAAAATTAGGCTTATTAGGCCCGAAGCCGACGTGGCGATCTGATCGAGCTCCGATAGGATACTGAGACAGTGGTCCTCCACGTCCCCGAGATACGTGTGGGCTAATGGCGAGATGTCCACAGTAGAGGTATGCGTGACCGAGGGCCCCGACTCATGACGAGTGAGTGTGTTGTTAGAGCTGGCGGGAGAGTTAGGAGGTACTGTGCGATCGCGGAGGGCGCGGATGAGTGTTGCAATTGGGGAGACAAAGTTGCGCATAGTCGCGGTCTCAGAGGTTAAAAGGTACAACTCGCGGGTATGTTTGATGTCCGGCTCAGTGAGAACGTCGAGCTCTAGCTCTTGGATTATCTCAGAGTAGGCAGTAGCGATGGGCACAGCGTGGTCGATTATCGTGTCGAGAATGGATTGAACCAGCATGGATGCGTCGCAAGACCGGCGAAGAATGGTTTCGGGTGTTGCAAGACGGCGCAGAATCGGCGCCTCGATATCGTCTGCAGACTGCTCAAAGAAAGATATCACAGTATTAGAACCGTGGAGAAAGACGGAGACCTGTTCAGCGCAAACGGCGAGACCATTGCGAGTCATGGCTGAGTTCCGTTCCATGAAAGTCATAAACTCTGGATTTGGCCCCCCGCCATAACGCTGTAGTGTTCGCAACTGGGCACCTGCACGCTTGTACCGCGCGCTGTGGCCGTCCATGATATCCTCTGGGGAGTCGGTGGTAACAGCTGCTCTAGCTCTGGCGATTGCGGGATCTCGACGGCCAAGGTTCCGTAAGAACCTTGACACCCAGTTCCTCTTCCCCTTAACGCTGCCTGGGGGTGACTTTGAGAGGTCGCTGTCTTCATCAGAATCGCTTTCAGAGTCACAGTCCTCGGGCAGCTTCACGAGCTTCTGTAGGGTTAAGATGAGGAAAGTATGATCCGAATACCTATGGTCCATTAGCACAGAGCTTGCATTTCCGAAGGGCGTTCCTCTAGGTAGCTTACCAGTCAGCTTTCGTTCTATTCTTTGTATTCACCATATCCTCTATGGCAAGACTGTGGAGATTCTTATATTTCCCCAACGCCTGAATAACATCCCAGCTCAGTCCGTTAACATTGATCCATCGACATTTTGCCCAGGCTAATTCGTCTGATCCTTCCTTCTCCAATTTTTCGGTTCTCTCCAGCCATATTGGCAACGTCTCGTTTGTCAAGCGGCGCATCACCATATCGTCTTCACTATAATCTACAACCGTGATATCGCACTCGGCGCGCAGAGGTAGCAGCTGCTCCCGCCCACCATTGGGTCTTGCAGGATCGAGTCCTGGCTCCTGGCCAGGTTTCCATAGCGGCCGGCGAGGGTTGTCAACCACAGCTGGGAAGGTCCCCCAATATGTTCCAATGTGGCTCTTCCGCTGTCGGAGTATGGGTGCAATGTTGTGGTCCGCCTCAGTCGCAATGGACGTTTGGGTGTCAACGGCGTGTAGCGGAGGGTAGAGAGAGGGCTTCCTTCCAGCTTCAATATCAGGCCCATCGCTGACTATTGGTTTTTCGCCTTGTGTGCCTAGAGGTGATCCGGGGGCGAAGTCCCTGGATGCGGCCATTATATTGTGCCTTGTGCCTTATCGGGCCTGGGACCGGAACCTTTGAGGGTGGATTGATACAAGGCTGTAGCCAGTATCAAGACAAGCTTTCCATGGGCGCATGGGTACCGAGATATTTTAGTAATAATACAAATATATATCCACCGCCTGCGATAGCAATATTGGAGACGACGGTCGTGAAATCCAGACCTTCAAGCCGTCATCCACATTTCGGAACCTCTCCAATGCATTTCCTTGGCACGACTGTTGTCTGAGCTAAATCGGCGCTAATGTTTGCCAAGACATAAGGCTGTTGTTTAATTATGGCATGGAGAACATCGTATCACGTGACGATATATCATCAAGTTTGGAAGTTCAGACTCATGATCTCAAATCGTCAGTCGTTTGATATTATTACAAAAATATGGCGTATATAATACATATTATCTATAGATGCGTCCTTTTGTACGCCCAGTACGCACTCCAAGGTAAACTCAAGGATCGTCCCCTGACCTCCTCTCTGAAAATATCGAAATCCGCTTTCTCAAGCTTCTCCAGCCACAGCCTTGTCGATACTGCCGGCATGAGCACGCCGAACCCTCTGGCAAGTTCTTCAGCCGCAGAGCTTTGCGGTTCATTCATTTGCATGCCATAATCGTGCCCCTCCTCTCCCTCGTGCTCAAAGTCGTGGCCCATGTCTTTCCCTTCCTGAAGACGCTGTAGCATATTCCTCGCTGTTATTAGATGGTCGTTTGCCCGCGTTGCGACTTGAAATACAGCATCCTTGAGGCCTGGTGCATTGGCACCTTGACGTAAAACGTCTTCTTGCTTTGTATTTGTATCTGCCATGACATCAAGTGGAAGCATAACTGCTCCTTGTCGAGCAGCACCTTCGCCCCCTAAAGATCCGGCTGATGCCCCACTATTGCTGTGGTGATTAGGTGGTGGTGGGAAAGCAATTAGAGGCATCCCGCGAAGCACAGCTGATATTCCTGCCGCTTTTCCAATGTGGCTGGCTAAATGGTCTATTGACATGGAGTGAAGTGGAAGGAATCCCAACGTCAAGTACATCAAGGTTGAATAGGTAGCTTCAGCATAGCTCTCTAGAGCATCCATAGTCGGGTATGGGCGATTATCCATGTACTGCTCTCGGGCGTTTATGACCTTCATGAACCAGGCCTTTAAACTCGATGTGGGCGCATTCGGGTGGCGCTCTTTGAGGGTCTGAAGTGCATGGTGGAGGAGAATAGCCACCGGCTCCTTCGGTGGGGTATTCGCAAACGTCCGAGTTATATTATCGCGCCAAAATTGCATGCGCAGGGAGCCAATTGTTGGGTTAGAGACCAGGTCGGGGATGCGAGAAAGCTCGATGTTAAGGGCGCGGATGGCGAGATAGGCATCGCGGCTTGGAGCTTGGATGAACGTCTGTAATGTATACGAGGGGGAGTCGAATTTTCTAAATACACGTTAGCTCAAATATACGATCGCAAGTTAAACGCGGGGTAAGTACTGGACAAGTGTTGAGCAATAGCTTCGCGCTGAGCTGATGTCCTGCTCTGTCAACCGGGAAGCACTTGGCGCCGGCGAACTATATGATGTTGTCGCATATGAACATTTCGCTATCGAAACCTGCCGTGCCGTATATCTCAGCCTAATACTGGCTCTAGTGGAGTACATGGTTATTGGTTATGTAGCTGGAAAGTTGATGTCCATGGGTCATTGACATTCCTCTTTCATCGAAGTATAGCAAACAGAGCAAACTTATCTTTCCTGCCTCGCTCCAAGGCTTTACACGAATTAGACACGCAGGCACGTGACGTGCATATAGAATCTCGCCGTTCTACGACAATGATTAATATCGCTGACACTCTTATATGAATAAAGCTGCTTAATGTACCCGACTACGAGCTTCTAAAAACCTTGAATTAGCAAAAATTACAGAGCTGGTATGGTGATTTTCAAAACCACATTCTAGCCAACCCGCTGCAAGGTAGATGCGATTAGCAATTTACGCGACTCGCGCGCGTCGAACCCAACGATCAAACCACAGATTTGGATGGCGCAACTGCGACGAGGCGTTCCACGGTCTTTTGAATAATGGACCCCTTTGATATAGATGGAAGACCGGCGAAAAAAAGAAGGTTCTTTACGGATAAGCCTGAAGAGCTCGAGGTCGATGCATCCAGTTCCACAACGGTAGTACCTCCCGAGGTCGACGCCGTTGCCTCTGAAGAAGGATACGAAAGCCCCAGATCAGCAGTTCTAGACGACCACGATGCGCAAACCGACTTGCCACCTCATACGAGCTCTGAGAGCGCAGTCGTCTCCGACCAGGAAACATTCGAGCTCATCATAGGCGACAAGATTGATTGCGAAAACTGGCGACTACTGAAGCAAGCGTCTGGCGATAATATGGAAAGGGCAATAAATATGTACTTCGATGGCTCATGGAAACGCCCAAAAGCAGTAGTGGCTTCACCCCCGAACGCTTCTGCTTCACAACCCTTGACGATAAACCCTGCGAAGCCAGACGTATCCAGTGTTGGGCCAAGCTCGAAGCAAACCCCGCACTCGATTGCAAATCCTCAGCGGATACCCGAGTCTCGGTATATAGGCGCATTTGGCGTAGAGGGATGGGCCACTAGAAGTGGTACAGATATCATTAAACACGGGGAAATAGTACGAATTGAGCGCCAAAAGATTCAGCCACCAAAGGCGCCGCCAGTTAAGATTGGAAAGAACAAAATCGCTCCATTGCAGGTTACGCCAAAGCCGAGAGGTGCTGCTGCGCGGCGAATAGATGTCATTGTGCGATTTACCAATTCCAGGGGTGAGGAAGTAGGAAGACTTTCAAGAGAAACGGCAAACTGGGTCTCGACTCTAATCGATCAACAAGTATGCAGTTTTGAGGGGGTCTGCGTTTATGCCCCAGACAGGGTGCGGACAAATGATACCATTTTCTTGCAGCTGCGATGCATGCTGCTAAAATCTGCCTTTGAAAACAAAGGATTTAAGCCACCAGATAATAGGACGACGGGTCTATTTGAGGAAAAGGAGACTTCTGAAGAAAAGGACCTGCGCTTGCGGCAAGTCGCACTTGTTAAGCTCTTGGTGGAAGTGAACCTGCTACCTTCAAGAACCAGCGAGACCACTACAAAGCACAAGCGTCAGGGTCTTCTTCAAGCTGCTGAAGTAGCCGAGCAATATGAAAAGGAGGCAGCAAAGAAAGAGAAGTCAGAAGGGGAACCTGGCTCTTCGCCATCATCGGACACCGAGGAAGGCAAGGAATTAGAACAGGACCAGCTGGACACCTTGTACAGAAAGGCCCAGTCCTTTGACTTCAATGCCCCTGAAGCGGAACCGGCCAATGCATTTTCGATGCACCTACGGCCATACCAGAAGCAAGCGCTGCACTGGATGATGGCAAAGGAAAAAGACGAAAAGGAGGAGAAAAAGGAGGTGTCTATGCATCCGTTATGGGAAGAATATGTCTGGCCTATGAAGGATATGGACGACCAAGAATTGCCATCGGTAGAAGGGATGAATAATTTCTATCTTAATCCATACTCTGGCGAACTGTCGGTCGAGTTCCCCGTACAGGAACAACATTGTTTGGGAGGGATATTGGCAGATGAGATGGGTTTGGGGAAGACGATTGAGATGATGAGTCTCATTCATTCTCATAAATCTGATGTCGCGATGAAATTGCAAGACGGGGAGCCTACAATAACTTCTGTTAACCATTTGCCTAGACTGCAAACGTTCTCTTCTGTTGAGCGGGCCCCATGCACCACTCTCGTTGTTGCCCCTATGTCCCTTCTGGCACAATGGCAAAGCGAAGCTGAGAATGCGTCCAAGGAAGGGACATTGAAGAGCGTTGTATATTATGGCAACGAGAAAGCTGTAAATCTACAGAGTCTATGCTGCGCAGCCAATGCTGCTTCTGCGCCAAATGTGATCATCACAAGTTACGGTGTGGTTTTGTCTGAGTTCAACCAGGTGGCGGCAAGGAATGGCGACAGGGGCACTCATGGTGGCCTATTTTCGTTGAACTTCTTCAGGGTTATCCTTGATGAAGCGCATCACATCAAGAATCGACAGTCGAAAACTGCAAGAGCATGCTATGAAATCGCGGCAGAGCATCGATGGGTCCTGACTGGCACACCGATTGTCAACCGCCTCGAAGATCTCTTCTCGCTGGTCAGATTCTTAAGAGTCGAGCCATGGAGCAACTTTTCCTTCTGGAAAACATTCATCACTGTGCCGTTTGAGAGCAAAGACTTCATGCGTGCACTTGACGTTGTCCAGACCGTCCTCGAACCGCTTGTGCTGCGCAGAACGAAGGATATGAAGACACCAAGTGGTGAAGCACTTGTTCCCCTGCCGCCGAAGACGATTGAGATTGTGGATGTTGAGCTATCCGAGCCCGAGCGCGAAGTCTACGAGCACATCTTCTTCCGTGCGAAACGCACCTTTGCAGCCAACGTCGAAGCAGGCACAGTAATGAAAGCATATACGTCAATCTTTGCGCAGATTCTCAGGCTCCGACAGACTTGCTGTCACCCAATTCTAGTCCGTAAACAAAGCATTGTTGCGGATGAATTGGAAGCCGATGAAGCTGCCGATGCGGCGAGCGGACTTGGTGATGACATGGACTTGCAAAGCCTGATTGAACGCTTCACAGCCGAGACAGATGACAGCGCAGATGCGAACGCTTTCGGCGCGCATGTCCTCGAGCAGATCAGAGACGAGGCGGACAATGAATGTCCTATCTGCAGTGAAGAGCCAATGATCGAACAAACTGTCACTGGGTGCTGGCACTCGGCGTGCAAGAAGTGCTTATTAGACTATATCTCGCACCAAGTCGACAAGGGCGAGGCGCCGCGCTGCTTCAACTGCCGCGAACCGCTCAATACGCGTGACATCTTTGAGGTGGTCAAGCATGACGCCGACCCCGATGCCCTAGATGCGAAACCACGAATTGCACTGCAGCGTCTTGGGTCAAACTCGAGCGCCAAGATTACGGCGCTGATCAGTCAACTCAAGACCCTGCGACGCGAGCACCCAGCCACCAAGAGTGTCGTCTTTAGCCAGTTCACGTCGTTCCTGTCTCTGATTGAGCCGGCGCTGACGCGTGCTGGGATAGCCTTCCTGCGGCTGGACGGGACGATGGCGATGAAAGCACGGGCGGCCGTGCTAAATAGTTTCCGAGATGCAAAGGGATTCACCGTCATTCTGCTCAGTCTGCGAGCTGCAGGGGTAGGACTCAACCTTACTATGGCAAGGAGGGTGTATATGATGGACCCATGGTGGAGTTTTGCCGTTGAGGCACAGGCGATCGATCGTGTTCACAGAATGGGGCAGACGGGCGCTGTGGAAGTGAAGCGGTTTATTGTGCGAGAGAGTGTGGAGGAACGGATGCTCCGGATACAAGAGAGGAAGAAGTTTATGTGAGTTCCACTGTCTCTTTATTTTATTGCCTGTTTCTATGGGTTCGTGATGTGGTGGGGGTAAGGGTGTGGGAAGTCCAGCCTGTTGCCCCTATCCAACGCAACCCCGCCCACCTCAAAAGCATGAATACACCCACCCCTTCCACATACGACCATAGATNTATGGGTTCGTGATGTGGTGGGGGTAAGGGTGTGGGAAGTCCAGCCTGTTGCCCCTATCCAACGCAACCCCGCCCACCTCAAAAGCATGAATACACCCACCCCTTCCACATACGACCATAGATTCAAGAGAATTGGGCATCCCGTCCGCTCTGCCATACACAAGCTTGAAATCGGTAGATTAGTAGTTGGGTGGGTGACCACCAGCGAATACCTACTGTTGTATGTTTTTTTGATTTTTTTTCTTTTTCGTTTTTACCTGGCTAAAGATAAGAGGACGAAAGGCTGATTTGTTGTGTGTAGTGCGAGCTCTCTGGGCATGATGAGCGATGAGGAGAAGAAAGTGCAGCGCCTTGAGGATATCAAGGAGCTTCTTAGCTGAGCACCCCCTTGATTCGATCCGTCTGAGTCTGTACATCCATGATGAGGTTTTGTTTGGCAAGTCGTCTTCAAGGAGAAGAATGACTTTGGATGATGTGATTTACTGTAATTTAAATTGGGGTTTGAATACGGTATAATACACAATTCTACAACTTCTATGGTGTGAGACGTGGGACCTTGGCAAAGAGGGTGTCACACTGAACACATGATGAAATGCCGCCAATTAAGTCAGCTCAGTTTGACCTAAGGGCGTAATATTGTCCAGGGTATAATTATATGTCGATACTTTATTTCTCGTGTTTGCGGGCTGTATTCTCACATGTTTGAGAAGGGGACTTAACGATATGATATGGCCCTGAGAAAAAAACAGGCTTGATATTTGTTTCCCATCCATCTTTCGTATATAAAATATACTGGTCATAAATAAAAGCTGCCTCTTTCACCAACGAATCCTCAAGCTGAAAACGAAGAGAGAACTTCTTTCTCCCTCAGTGAAGAATGGTCGAGGCCCAAATCTAAACCCCGGAGATTATGAGTGGGGTTACATGCGGATCGGGGTGTGCACCCCGCGGCGGCCCGCTTTTCGACTCGTCTCGGTAACCTTAAACCACCATCTGCAGGTGTAGGGAACACTCGTCCAAAGCGACCATAATTGGCTCAAAATGGTAAGGCATCTTGACTTCTCTTGTCCTACACAAGCTCCTGCCAATTACAGTCATAAGGGTCATTTTGGTTGATATTGTTGGACATTTGTTTTAGTTAGGTATCCACGGATCGGAAATTGTAAGCGCTATGTCAGAGCCAAGAAAGGGATAGCCTTGGCGAATTCCCCTAAAACGCCCAAGACGAAAGGGATCGCTCATCGTACGATTATTGATTTCTGTGGATAACTGTATTTAGTCAGACAACAGACGAATGAGATGGCCATCACGGGTCTTATCAGTGAGCGCCCCTTATGTTTGACTTGGCTATTTCCCAGCCGTCGAGCCAAAGCCTTTTCTGGAAGGCTTATCCACGAGGCGCAATACTGATGCCACACCTTGGCATAGCTTTTCGTTTTAAGAGCGTCACGAATTCCTTGGCCTCATCTTTTTTTATAGATCAGCCTCCGACAATAGCCAAAGCCACGCAATACTCTCGGATGTCCATAGATTCCATGAGCCAGAGGCACATTCCGTGCCGCCAACACCGCGCCAGCGATGGCGCTCAAATATGGCGGGATGACCGCCTCAGGGAGTATATTTCCCTTTTGATTCCTCCTATTTCAATAATTTGGTCTAGACTATCATTGCTGCCTTTGTTATTGCTCACTTTTCGTTTATATCACGTTTCCTAACACTTTAATTATTTTTGCCATATACTTCCGTTCTTTACATATCCTCTGTGGTTGTCGAAGTAAGCAGGACTTGCAATGTCAACACTCATTACTCGAATCTTGATTGTCGCTGCGTCTGTGACGCATGTATCGGCATCATGCGCGTACGGAACCCATCTATCACCTCGTGCCGAAGAGGGAGCCCCTGTTAAAGTTAATACCTTTGGGTATACGGGTGTCATTGTATGATACTCCCACTCACCACTGCCTTGCCCTGCTCGATTATCACCTACCATCATCTAGATAAAGTATCTTTGCTAATCAGCATTCATTAACTAGGGGCCATTGAACTGGGCTGCACTCGATGGAGGCTCCGCAAACGTCATGTGTGCGACAGGGAAGAACCAGTCGCCCATAGACATGGTTGATGGCGTTTTCCAGACCCTGACGGCTGCCGATGTGAAGCTTCAGATCAACGATATGCCCGAAGGAACGGAGTTTGAGAACTTGGGAACAACCGTTGAGGTTGTTAGCAAGGGCGGAACTTTGGAGGCCGCTGGGAAGACATACGAGTTCAAGCAGCTTCACTTCCATTTGCCGAGTGAGCATCTGGACAATGGAACTAGCATTGCCAGTAAGGCCACATCCGATGAAACTTCAGCAATGAGGAGAAGGGAAAGCTGACGCGACTTAGTGGAAATGCATATGGTGTTCCAGACCCCAGAAGAGAACATTGCTGTCGTCGGTGTCTTTGTGGACCTCGACACTGGCGCCGCCGCTGCTGCCGATTCTGCTACCGCTCAAGTCATAACGCCGCCGGCGGCGAAGCGTGACATTGGCCGCCATCCACACGCCCGCCGCGGTGAGGCCGCTTCCGAGCCGAGGGCAGACCTCAGCGAGCTTGTCGATCTTCTCACATCATCACTCGCTACAACGACTGGTACTTCGTCGCCCCTTTTGGAAACCGTCTTGTCCCAGGTGGCTGAGATAGCTACTCCCGGGTCGGTGGTCAAGACTCAGCCGCTCGTCATGTCTGAGCTCGTCAACACCCTTCTTGCAGGTTCATTTCAGAGGTAAGAAGATAGTTGTGTTCATGAAGCATGCGCTGCCATCTGAAGATATGCTGACCAATATGTAGCTACTCTGGGTCCTTGACCACTCCACCCTGCAGCGAAGAGGTAATGTGGCTTGTATCGACACAAAAGTTGAAAATACAGACTGCGACGTTCGAAAAGGCACGTTCTGTAATTGGGTTCAACGCCAGGTATCCACAAAACACCCCTGGTTTCAATAACTTGCTAGATGTCGGTGCTCAGTCTGCTGTCGCGGCAAAGGCGGCTGCGGCAGTTCCGGCCGCTCCGGCAGCTCCAGAGGCTCCAGCAGCCCCAGCAGTTTCAGCTGCGCCAGCTGCGAAGAGATAAGCTAGATGTCCGTGTAAATGGGGTAGATAGCTGTCAAGCCCCTTGAGCGAATCGAATGATGGCGTGTGTCCCTTGGCCCTGATAAAAGTTGCGCATTGCCAACACCTTTGCGTAGTAATAGTCACGCCCTGTGTTCAAAGTCTCGTCGGTTTATACAAGGTCTCTTTGGTTGTGAATCAATCACCATTCCCCATGATCTTCAGTGCAACGAGACTCTTTTTGTGTGCATTCATGTTCTTGCTGGTTTATTATTCTACAATATAAGGCTAACCTCTACATACAACCATAGAGTCGAGAGTTAAAAACAAAACCGCTGTGCTTAACCAAACACACTAGCTACTAAAATTTGTATAATATAGTATAAATATGATTAAACCAAAATATAATATCGCTCAACAGACGTACAGTGCGGCCATTGTTGAAAATCGTTCACTTATAACTTTTCCACCGCTCATTTAGCTCATGGCTGCTCAGAGTCTACGCCCCATCTTTTTGATTTGGCTGACGAGCCGGCAAGAAAGTACAAGGTTCTATTTCGTGGTCAGCTCAGTGCTTTATCATCTGGTGGAAAACTCATCGAGGGGTACTGACTGTCATGAAAATGAAATAAAACCCGAAGAAAAATTAAATTTAGGCATTTGAAGATGCAACCCTGACCGGGTTTGGAAGGTGCGGTGGTGAGACCTGGACGACTGGGTTTGGGAGGTGTGGTGCCGAATCCACACTGTCTGCATCCTCTGACTGCAGGCCAGTCCCAGGTTCGGTAACTTCGTAGAGTGGCACAACCGTCTTCGAAAAGTTCCTGGCGCTAATGCCGTTGGCAAACAGCCAGTCAATCTCTCCGAATGTACGGCCCTTCAGCTCTGGAACTCGGAAGTAGACATATATCACGCAAAGGAAGCATGAGGCTCCCCAGAACCAAGCTGCCTTGGCTCCCCAGTTCCAGGCAGTGGCGTTAAGCTGGAAGGGAGTAATGATGCTGTTGAAGACACCAAAGGATAGGTATCCAATGCAGCCAATGTTCATCGTCTTGGATCTCAGACGTGTTGAGGATATCTCAGAGACAGCCGTATAGGTGATAGGCCCGACGCTGCATCCGTATACGAAGGTGAAAGCGAGAAGCAGGCCACTCTTAACCCAGCCCGACGTCTCTGTGGAGATTGGGAGAGATGCTACCGTGCCGACACTGCAAAGAACCAAGCACAGAAATATGAGGCCTGTAAGCTCAATAGTTCGGCGGCCGTAAAGGCCAATTAAGAGCCAGCTTCCAGAGAAACCAACAAAACCAACGACGTACTAAAAGGAAGGTTAGTCCTTGATTGCACATGTGAAAGGGTATCTAAAAAGGGACAAGGGTGTTAGATGTGATGGATAATTACTTGCCTGCATAATTTGCATTGTGAAGGCTTTCTCCTGGGTAAGGCCAGCCTCGACAAAGAAGTAGGCGGACCATTGCATCAGGGCAGTGCCACATGCATTTTGAATCGTCCAGAAAACAACAGTAATTTCTGTTCGTCGAAGATTCCCATTTCGGAAACAATCAATGTATCCAACACCATTATCCGAGTTTTTGATGTTGTTCTGGTTCGTTTCGATTAACAAATCGAGGTGGTCGTCAACAGAATATCCCGCGGGTATATGTTTCTTGCTAACAAGTTTGCTCAGGGCTAGTCTTGCCTCTTCCAACTTGTTGTGGCGTACAAGCCACCATGGCGACTCTTGTGCGATGATAGCAAAGACGAAAATCGGGAGTGGGAACGCCCATTGCAGACCAAGTGGAAGCTTATATGCCATCTCTGTCTCATTCTTCACCAGGACCTGTAGGACGATGGATGCACCCAATTGGCCGATAATCCAGCAAACGTTTGTCCAGGCGGTAACATATCCTCGAATCGCAGTTGGGCAAATATCGGAAGCATAGTTTGTCGTAATGGTCTGGAAAATCCCCCAGGGGATACCGCAGAGCAAGGATCCGATGAGGAATATTGGCAGCGACTGGGCGAAGAAGGTAACGAAGGTGAATCCTGACAACAAGGAGAGAGCTGATAATATCGTCTTCTTGTAGCCAAACCTCTCAACAACCCAGCCGGACAAGAGTAGACCGATTATTTGTCCAGCCATGGGGCCAAGAATGACGCCGGACTGCCAGGATGCTGGAATCTGGCAGACATGATCGAGGGATGCTTCAGGGCAGGCAAAGTCGCGTCGAAAAACTGGCAAAGTGACGAAGCTCGCAAGTAGAACAAGGCCGTAGCCGACTATGGCGCATGCAAGAGACAAAATCAGAGACATGGCGACGGCTTTTCGGAATCCCACGACACATTCTTTGAGGGTCATGGATTTCTCCACGGTTGCTGCCCTCTTTGCGCCATCTCGATCAAAAATAGTTGTGAGTTTCTCATTGTTGGATTCAGTGCTGGCCGTCCGCGCTGCATCGCTGCTGGCCATGCTTCTCATGACTGTGCTTGCAATGTCGCTCGAAGCTTTGCGATCGGCGATGGGCATTATGAATACACCCTTTAAAAGTAGGGAGTCATCAAGCGCTGATTATCGTTCTAGAGTTTGAGCAAATGCAGAGACAATATTTTAACAAAAAAGTCAAGCATTATGACAGGCTTCTCATATATACGATTTCGATGCAAATCCACTTTTGGACCAAGGAGAGCTAATAGAAATTACTTCCCCCTAATTCAAGAAATACAGCGTTAAGTCAACGATCGAGCGTCAACAGTCCAATAGGAGTTTCTACATTTAGTCAGAGACTCTTTGCATACACGGGACCACTCCAGCCTCATCAGCGGCGCGCTTCAGGTCGGCGGCTGACATCCGTAGCAGATTACATTAGGGCTCCTGAGTTGGCCGCTTCGTAATAAGTCTAAATATCCAAGACATTTCAACGCGCTCTGACGCATAGATGATATATCTGCCCATTATAGCGTTTCTAGCGCAAAGAAACAAAAGAACCTCTGTTATTATGGACCTTGCAGTTCTAGACCATTCTATGGGATACAGTGGGATATGGGGGGATACGGGGGATACGGGGGATAAAATTTCATCTTTGGCCCCTGACACAGCAGGGGGACGTCATTTGTGCGAACCCTTATCTGATCTTTAACCCGGTATTCGTATACAAGTTGGCTTTTATCGTCATTATTCCTTGCTAGTGCTTCCCTCTTGTCTGTGAGAATGCATGAGATCTGAACACAGCCTCCCAAGATCCGCAGGTGATTCACTTCATTTGAAATAATACACATAGTACTTATGCTCATGTGCACCATCAGACGGATTTTATGACGATCGATGGACATTAGAGGAAGCTCCTTAGAATAAGGTTGTTTATATAGGAGGCTGGATGACTGCCCATGTGTAGCTCTGAAGCTGTCTCCACCCCCGCGGAGGCGGGGCAGCTGTGGCCAACGGTGACAACGTGGTGGGCCAATGGCAGTCATGCATTCAGTAGGCATTCATAGCTGTATTCCATTGTGGATACAAGTGAGACATTTGGCATAAAACCGTTGTGTTTATCTGCACTCTTTTTGCGATTAGGTTTAGCATCTTCCGTGCATCCCGCTAGCATCATGTGAGACCTGCATCCTGCGCGCTCATGCAGTCCTATCATTCGGCTTCTAGGCCCAGTGACAGACAAAGTCTAGACAAAGCAGATCGCGATGATTTCATGTGCTACGATCTAGGAACCTATTTACGATGTCCACGAGATTAAAATAGAACGGGGAAGGGCATCCGGAGCCCTATAGCGGTCCGCGCGGTATGAATCACAATCCCCTTTCTCGACATCAGCTCGATTGATGTCGTCACGGACCGAACCGAACCAACGGCCATGGACTTCTCTGTTTCATCGACCCGCGGCATGACTGGAAATAGAGACGAAACTTCACCGCCGACACAGATACCGCCAAAAAAGCGCCGATGTATCGTATTTTGGTGGGTGACCGGGTAGCAGACCCCCACCAGCCAAATCTGTAGCAGGAAACCGACGAGTTGGGAAGTCGATCTTGCCGTATTGGACCAAACATTGCCAGGAACAAACCTATGAGGAGCGGCTGCTATTTTTTTCACGATGCATTCAAATTTCGGTGTAGGGACCATAGGATAACAAGGGATATTGGCACCCTGCTCAAACTCTATTTGCAAGTACTTTAATCAATAAGACATCGAGAAGAGCCCTTCCTTGCAAGAAGTGCATAATTCCTATCACTTATGCAAATTTACCGTCTCTACGGTTCGAAGCAAGTACGGAGTCACGTATCCCAGAAGTCAATGCCTTGGACGCGTCACCCAGTACTCCTCGTCCTCGTTCTTGATCGTGGCCGGCCAAGCGGGGACAGCCATAACATTCTCGATAGACTGCACATCTGGCACCGTGTACTTGAGAAAGCAAAGTCAGCAAAATCCCAGGCGGGTCGATACTCTCCAGCCTCCTCCTCTATGGTGCCGTTTAACGTAGGCGGCGTGACAAGCTATAGGGTTGATATCGGCGCTACAGCGCCCAGCATCTAGAGCACGCCCACAAATGTATGGCCCAGAATGCAGTGCTTTTAAAAGACCGGCATCGCAAGAGGAAGGTGGCTCTCGACGACCCACTTGATGAATGCTTCAGGTGTGTGTTGCGGGTTACCATAGTGGGTGGTGCTGAACTTCAAAGGCTGATCGTCACCTTGATCGTTTGTCATAAAAAAAATTATGCTATGCCGACTGATCAAATCCTCACATGAGCAGGGCTGTGCTGTCGCTGGCGTGGATTCCGATCTCGCAGTCTCTGAAAGTCTTTAAACCAACACTCATAGCTTCGATCGTGGTGCTTATGTTCATGTCTCACATTTCGCGTCACTCTCAGCATCAACCCTCGTACCCTGATTGGCCCCGACCGCGGACCCGAGCCGGTGACCCGCGCCGGTGACATCCCGCCGCCCCAGCCCGGCGGGCCTCCCCGTGACCCTCAGGTGATCGCACCGACAGCTATTGCCACAGTGTTGCCTTTTGTAAGACTCGTCGCACAAAAGAATCGCTTTTTCTTGCATTGCCCTATATAATACTACATGACAGAATATCCCCCCAGCCACAAAAAGGCTAGACAACTCAGTAGACTTCCCAATGCCCATAACAGGTCGAGCTCGATGACTGACCAGATCCATATCACGCCTAACGGCGGAGCTTGTTTTAACACGGCATAGTAGCTGTATTCATTGGTAATGTGGATCAGATAGCAGCCACCCCCAACACTGCTTGCAAAAAATATAAGCTGGTGAAGGAGTGCCGGGATACGGGGAAAGACGGCCGCCGGAACGGAATGCGGGTGTAATGCGTAAAAGAATACAAGTATGACTGTTGTATATTAGTACGATCACAATTTGACGCGACGATAAAAACATACCGCCGAATGCCTGCAGCGACTGAGTAATGACGCGCGGCCAGGACAGCACTTCGGAATATTGATGTTGAGTGAGTACATCAAGCGAAAAATGAAGCATGGCAAGGCTCGTGCTCCATAGCACAGCCTCTCCAAGTCGCCCTATTAGGGGCTCTTCATCTCGTTTGGCTCGTAAGGGAACTGACCCAGCTGGAATCTTTCCGGCCTTCCGGTCCTGGATCTCAGCGTCGAGCAGTCCACGCTCAGCGGCGAGGTTTAGGAGTGTCTGCCTACTGGGGTCAGGGCCGGATTTGTCCGGATGGGCGAGTGGAATGTCTGACGACGAAACGTCCTTTTGACGGCGTTGACGCGCCATGGTTTTATGTGCGGCTTAAGGCGGACTCTTCTGAGATTGGAGTTTCGGAGATAGCCTGGAAGTGTGTTAGTACTACATCGTTCCTGCAGCTGAAAAAAGGCTTCTACTTGCGTGCTTTGTCAGGCAGATAGAAAAGCAGTTGAGCACGTGTTCTGGCGTCTATTTCTGCAGTCGCACCCGTCTCGAATACCACAAATGCTAAATTGATAACGCAAGGTGTGCATGTACCTTACATTAACGCGGCAGTCTTTTTAAGGTTTTGTGGCAGGGTTGGTTGTGCTGGTCTTGACGTGGACTGGCTCGTCCAAGCGATCTGGCAACCTGGCGCCCTGGCGACAATATAACTGGACCCCTATTCCAGACAGATACCCTGTAAACGCCACGGCCGCACCCTTTCCCATACCAATTCCTTGCGCGCTTCCCGTCTTCCCCGTCCACTACCCCCCACTAAGGTGACACTATACAAACACTACGGCGGCGCTGTTAATCTGCTCTGACCACCTCCGACCATTTACCCCGGAATCTCCAGATGGGACACTAATCTAATCGCTATCGAAGTCGCAACCGTGGCCTTTCGTCCCACCATCTTTGCGTTCCTGTTCACAGCCTCGCGCTGCACTCCACTACTGCAGCGGAACCCGATCTGTGTAATAGTGGCACCATGATGCTCTGGGTTACGCTTTCTACTCTTCCCGTTCTCCTCGTCGTCGTGTGGTTGTACACTGTGGCGACGGTCAAGGGGCGCTTCCCGACGTTGAAGAACAGGCGCATCTGTTTGCTTATCGCCCACCCTGACGATGAGGCCATGTTCTTCGCGCCAGCGCTGCTGGCCCTGACAGAACCGTCGTTGGGGAACCATCTCAAGATTTTGTGTTTAAGCAGTGGTAAGTATCGCCAATGCCGCGATTGAGAGGGGGGCTTGCTGACCGAATTGGCAGGCGATGCGGATGGACTGGGCGAAACACGAAAGAAGGAGCTGGTCAAGAGCGGCATGCAGCTCGGCCTACGAAATGAAGACGACGTGTTCGTTGTCGAGAATCCGTGAGTTACCCCCTGCCTCCATTTCCCCGCACGGCGATAACGCACAGTTCGCTGACCCCTTGCCCCGCAGCGACTTCCAAGATAGCATGACGGCGACCTGGTCGAAAGAGAAGATCGCCTCGCTCCTCTCCTCCGCATTCGCACCCCACCTTGCCAATACCCTCACCTCCAAGTCCGCCGACGCGCCGACCGCCACAATCGACGTGCTCATCACCTTTGACCGCCACGGCGTCTCCGCACACCCAAACCACATCTCCCTCTACCACGGGGCGCGCCACTTTATTGCGTCGCTCATCAAGAACCGCCCTGGATGGGACAGCCCAGTCGATTTATACACGCTTTCGACCGTCAACGTCCTCCGCAAGTATGCCAGCATCCTCGACACCATCACCAGCATGATTGCTGCAGCATTCACAAAGCGCAGTGTGGGCGCACACCCCTCGCCGTTGCTATTTATGAGCGGGGTGGGAGAGATTAGGACGGCACAGCGCGCAATGACACACGCGCATGTAAGTCAGATGCGGTGGTTCCGGTGGGGCTGGATTGGGATGAGCAGGTACATGGCCGTGAACGACTTGCACCTGGAGAAGATATCATGACTGAGGAGGGGGGGAGCGGTGTATCATAGGCGCGAGGGTGTTAATATTGCTTTAGAGAAGGGATGTTCAGGAGGGGTTATGCGACTGGGCATCTACTATTCAAAGATTTCGAAGCGTGATCTTGGGAGGCCGTGGAAGCGGCATGGCATAATTTTATTACCATTAGGAAGATGTAGTCACTTCAATTTCATGGAGCTCAATAGCTTGGGTGAGAGCTGGCAGATGGCCGCCCCATTGAATATTTATACAAGCGAGGTTCTCCCGTCTGGGTTGCAAGCGGATCACGTTGCCCTACTTATACCCTAATAGTGATTCCGGTATTCAACAAACCCCACTCCGAACTGGTGTATCGGTAACATATCCGCCTCTCACCATTCGAAAGAAGATGAATCCGCGGTTGCGCGGGGTTCGACTCCCCGGTTCGGAATATTTCAGAACCATCTACTCTCAAGTAGATCAGTCAATTTTTTTGTTTTTATTTTGGATATATTTTTACCGATTCTATCGCTATTATCTGGTAGGGGTATTTTTATATGGCAGCTTGACAGGGGATATCCCCTTCCATGTAGAAGTTTTGAGTTGAAGATGTCCGTTTTTTTATTTTATGCGATGAACAAACGCCTGAAAACGTCACTCCAGACAGAGGGATTGAGGCTGGATATGGGTAACATGGACACGGGAATTCCAGAGGACTGTATCTTCAATTGCCTTTCTCCAAAAATAAGAAGCTGATAAGAAGCTGATCATAAAACCCGTGTTGGCGCCCATAATGCCATAAATGGCCCATGAAACTTTAAATCCAAGGCTGGCTGCCGACTGCGGGAACTTCCGCCCTAGTCAAATCGCGAACTTTGATAAACCGCACCACGTCAGGAAGCTTACAGCGTCTAACGATCGACACTTTCACAATGGCTGATGTTGATGAAGGTCGCGGGGCTCCTATTGATGAGCCCCTTGATCTCGTACGCCTGTCCCTGGACGAGATTGTCTTTGTCAAGCTGAGGGGTGACCGCGAACTGAAGGGCCGTCTTCACGTACGTATATCCAACGAAGCACATCTACGACCAATACTGACTTGCTGGACAGGCCTACGATAGTCATTGCAACTTGGTGCTTGGGGATGTAGTAGAGACAGTCTATGTGGTCGATGAGGATGATGAGGATGGAGAGACGTTGAAGGTACTATCGAGAACCCACATGCACAGCAGCGGGCATTAACATTACAGCAGACTATTCACAAGAAGTCGGAGATGCTTTTCGTGCGAGGTAAGTTATCTATAATTTGAGCAAGCGATCATGGATTGCATAGACGGAATACTGACGCGCAATGTAGGAGACAGCGTTGTGCTCATATCACCACAAGCCTCGTCATGACCAACCACGACAATGACCCCTACCGATATCCACGGAGAACAATATATCTCGAAATAACTGGAATAGAAGGGGATTCACGCGTCTGATAGGATATGGAGACTTGTAGGCCGCTGTTGGACGACCGGGTGGGCACAAGGTGTCAAGTCGCGCAGCCTCAAACCAACCAACAGAGCAATAAAATGCTCAATGAATGAATGACCTTTCCAGTCATAGCCATACATAATCAAAGCAACTTCGGCTCCAAGCCTCGTTTCTGTGTACTCTGTAGTTGAAGGTCGTGTTGGCCGTATGCGTCACTCCCAAGCTTCCCAGAGTGTGACTCGCAGGGCGTACTACCTTCCCCCACTATATAGACCACATATCCAGCCCCAACCCGCAAGGCACCTATGACATAGATACCACAGCTCACGCCAGCAATCCCCCAATCCCCAAATACCAAACGGTTATATACCATCCAAATGATTATTCGAATACACGGCGACCTTCTAATTAAAGTACAAACCCTCCGGCGGGTCGCAACATAGAATCCCGCCCGAGTACCAAATCACACCAGATCATGACCTCCAAAGGGAAACAGCTCCCCCACGAGCGGCGGAAAGGAGAATCAGTATGAACAACTATAAACTATATTATAGGCGACCTAGCTAACCCTCACAGGCTCTCAGCGAATTCGCAGAGTACGTCGAGAAGCAGCAAGCGACGCGATACCCGGCGGGTAGCTCCGCCACCGACGACCACGACGAGCTCGACATCCTCAACTCCCTCGACCTTGCCGACTCGGCGCCACAAGTTCGGCTGCGTGAACTGCTGCTAGGCGATGCGGATGATGCGATCCCACGGCTTGCAGAGGTACTGCGCGCGCGCATCCTCGAGGGGCATGGCGAGACGGTCTTCGATATCGGCTTCGAGAATAGTGGGGAGTGTATGAACCTTACGAAGGAGGAGTGGGAGGGCGCGCTCGCACGACTGCGTGAAGCAGCTTCGGCGGAGCGTGCAGAGTGCCAGGTCCTGCTTACGAAGAACGTTGGGGGGGAGGCCGAGGCGGATACTGTGGATGACAAGGAAAAGGAGGCCACTGGGAAGGTCCTAGTGAGGCAGAGCCCGTCGACGGCGGAGGATGTCATTGAGACTCGGATAGCTGTCGTGGGGAATGTCGACGCGGGGAAGAGTACCATGCTTGGGGTGTTAGTGAAGGGGGGGCTTGATGATGGGAGGGGGAAGGCCCGTGTCAATCTGTTCAGGCATAAGCATGAGATTGAGAGTGGGCGGACTAGCTCTGTCGGCATGGAGATTATGGGATTTGGGGCATCGGGGAAGATCATCGTGTCAGATGTTCCCGGTCGCAGCTTGTCGTGGGAAGAGATTGGGAAGCGCTCAGCCAAGGTGATATCCTTCACTGACCTAGCTGGGCACGAGCGGTATCTGCGCACCACCGTGTTCGGGATGCTCTCCTCCAGCCCAAACTACTGCCTACTGATGGTCGCCGCGAACAACGGACTCATCGGCATGAGCAAAGAACATCTCGGTATTGCCCTCGCGCTCAATGTTCCCGTGATGGTCGTCATCACCAAAATCGACATCTGCCCACCACACATCCTCGAGCAGACCATCACACAGCTGACGCGGATCCTCAAGTCTCCTGGTGCTCGCAAGATTCCGATCTTCATCTCCGACCGCGAGAGCTGCATCAACACTGCCACGCAGTTCGTCTCGCAGCGTATTTGCCCCATCTTCCAGGTCTCGAACGTCACCGGGAAGAACCTCGACCTGGTTCGCACTTTCCTGAACATCCTGCCACACCATGGGCATTACGATTCCACGGCGCCGTTCGAGTTCCACATTAATGACACCTTCTCCGTACCGTTCGTTGGGACTGTCGTGTCGGGTATAGTAAAGAGCGGGGTTGTGCACGCTGGCGACCACGTCCTCGTCGGGCCCGACTCGCTAGGCCACTTCACTCAGACGACGATCCGCTCGATTGAGCGGAAGCGGATACCAGTGCCTGCCACATCGGCAGGTCAGTCGGCGTCGTTCGCCCTGAAGAGGGTGAGGCGACGTGATGTGCGGAAAGGGATGGTAGTGCTTGCAAAGCCAGAGGACGCAGCTGAAACACCGCGCGTGTTCCGCGAGTTTGTAGCAGAGGGTATGCCTTTCCCTTTACCTTTATATATATATATGCTAACCTTGCAGTCCTCATTCTTTCCCACGCAACTACCATCAAGCCCAAGTACCAGGCCATGCTTCACGTGGGGCCCGTCTCGCAGACCTGCACCATCATCGCCATTGACCGAGCGCACATCCGCACCGGAGATCGGGCGACGGTGGCATTCCGATTCGTGCAGAGGCCGGAATATCTGGTTCCCGGCGATAGGCTGCTGTTCAGAGAGGGCAGGACGAAAGGTCTGGGTATAGTGAAGAGTGTCGGGTATGATCCGCTGAAGCCTTTGGGTGGGGGTGGTGATAGCCAGGAGAGGGAGGGGAAGGGGAAGGAGAAGGACGAGGGAGATGATGTCGTTACAGAGGGCGGTGAGGAGAGTTCTACTGCCGGCGCTGCTGCTGCTGCTGCTGCTGCTGCGGTAGAGGGAGAGTAATATCACTGGATGAGCAATGGAGTATATTGCGGAGCACACTGTCTATATGCATCATACACACGGGAGGGAGCGTTTTATCAGCATCGATGGCCCTGCATTCTTAGTGGGGCCTTTTGGCGTTCTTGTTTTTATCACTTTACATTTTCTGTTGAGCAATGAGATACTGTCGCTACTGCTGCTCAAACGAATTTGATGATTTCGGGGTGTCGTGTCTCGTTGAATATTGTTTGTTGATGTACTGCTGAACAAGCTGATGGATGGGGAATTGCTGCTTCAGTGAGTGTCCATTAGCCAGTATGTAGCTTTCCAATTGTCTCTTTGGCAAGAAGCTCTACTCAAGTGAACTTATTTGACACTCTTGAGCACTACTCGCGCAGTCTACCCAATCATTACCCAAGGCCAATCTCACTTGTCATTTCAATTATGGAAGGTCCGACCCAGACGTCAACAATCATGTCCAGTCATGTCCGCAATCATGTCCACCTTTCCAACCACCAACATCGATCCATAAGCATAGATACTCCATCCATTATAAAATGAACGAATCTCAAGTCGAAAAAAACGGGGCGGATGTCGCTGGCTGCCAGGGGGGTATTGCCGGCCCTCAAGACGATATGAATGAAGCGGATCTCAGCAATTACGGAGGACTGTCCGACCTCCAAGGCGAAATGGATGAAGAAGATCCTAACGACAATCAGGGAGGAATGCCCGATACTCAAGGCGAGACGCATGAGGCCGGCTTCATTAACAATCAGGGAGGAACTGCCAACCTCCAAGGCCGAACGCATAGGATGGGCTTCTATAGAAATCTGGCCGACCGTCAAAGGCAAATGTCCCAGGAAGATAGCAGCGGCAACCAGGGAGAAAATTCTGTCTTTCAAAGCGGAATGTATGGGGTGGAACTCATGGGAAATCAAGAAGGAAAGTATGGGACGAACTTTAGAGGCGAAATATATGAAGCAGATCCTAACGACAACCAGGGAGGAGTGAACAAGTTCCAAGACCAAACGTATGAGGTAGGCGTCGTTGGAAATCAGGGAGGAATGGCCTACTTGCAAGGCGGAATGTATCAGATGGATCTCAGAAGCAACAGGGGAGGAATACCCAACTTTCAGCGCCAAACTGATGGTGGAGTTTTCCTTGGCAATAATGTTCAGAACGAACTGCATGAGGCAGATTTCGGCGGCCATCAGAGAAATATGCCCAACTTTCAAGGCGAAACATGTGCGGAAGGCTCCATTGGCAATCAGGGAGGAATTTCCGACTTTCAAGACGAAATGCGAGGGGAGTACTCCACCAGCAACCAAGCCGGTATGGCCGGAATTGAGGACGGAACGGGTGGGCGAGAACTCTCTGCTAGAGATAACGCTGAACTCGGTGAAAGTGACGATGTCGATGAATATGAAGAAAATGAAGAGAGCGCCGAAGGTGAAGAAGACGGCGAAGCTGGAGAAGGTGGAGAAGATGAGGAAGCTGTCAAAAATGAAGGAGAAGATAAAAATGCTGAATTACGTACTGCTCCCCTGGAATAACTCAGCTTCTATGGCGTTAGAGCTGACATAGGGTTCATCAGGGCGATATATTCATGGGCCAATCTCGCGTATCGTGCCAGTACCGCGTCTCGCAATGCATTTTGGGTTCCATCATGTCGTTGACTTTCACTATTGGGCGAAAAGCGACGCATTTATGCCATACTATCTTGCCCTAAAAGATAATCTTCGGATAGTTCATGCTACAGATTACGAGTCCAACCAAAATGCGCCAAATTTCAATAGAGTCCAGGATGCCATAGAGAAGGAGATGAAGTACGGAAGACAGAGATACTCTCAGCGGCCGCTGCAGAATCTTGAAGAATTTGACGCCCTGGACTGGTACGCCATATTCCTTGTTCAAACCGTGAAATACAACCATTTGGATCCCCGCGGAGTTTTCTTTGGGAAGAATATGGCACTAGAGGGCATGCAGGCCCGGATATGGAAGGTGATGATATGGCAAAACACTTTACTGAGCGCGCGCCAAAGATATCAGGAAAGCCTTGGTCTATAGGCTTCCAACGCTATGATGCATCATCCGGCGGAAGAATTGACTGAGGCTGCGGTACCGAGGGAGAATTGATGAGCATGAATCGTATGCTTATATTGGATAGTGGATGGGAGAGGGGAGGAGTAGGGGAGGTGCTGTGTTGCCTGTGCCGTCCTGTAATCAGTTGCAGCATTTAATACAAATCCCTATACCGTTCTTTGTTATAACTACACCATGGTTTCTTCTATATCATTGATTCTCGTCGACAATCACGACCAGCTGGAAGGCTTCGAATACGCAAGATTTTTTGCGCAGAGTAAACCACTTCTCTTATGGATATGCGCATAAAATCCTGGCTTGAAGGCTTTGGATATTAAGGGATTTTTGCGCAAATCGATTACTTGAAGGGCAAATATGCGCAGAGGTTTGAGCTTGAAGGCTTCTACGATCAAAGGATTTCCGCGCAAAATGGTCTACTCCTTGTTTAAAAATGTGAAGCCTAAGGTGAAGGCTTCAATGATCACAGACGGGATTTTGGCGCAAAACATATGGTTTCAGCATCAGTCTGCGCCAGTAGAACAACAGGGCCCCTACATAAGAACACGAAGCAAAATATCCTATTACTTGCTTGGCACAGAGCATAGCAAAAAACAGCAAAAAGATAATTTGTCCTCAGTGAGGTTCGAACTCACGACCTTTGGATGGCAATCACATGACTGTTTGACAGTTACGTCATACAAGAAGTATGAGACCAACGCTCTAACCAACTGAGCCATGAAGACATTTGTTTGATGTACATGGATTGGTTATCGATGATGATATATGGAAAAGATGTGTGTATGTGTATGTCTTACACGCGCATGGTGTATGAAGAGATATGGGGTTGTAGGATGGATGGATGGACGGAGTGGCGTGGGAGGGAGTTGGGGAGTTGGGGTCTGAGGGTTTGAGGTTGTGGTAGTGTAGTGTGAGTCTTATTAGACGCTAAGGGAAGATTTTGCGCGGTGTAGGGAAGGAACGATGGGAGTTGAGGGGTTTTGAAGTTATATTATTAAATATCCGCAAACTATAATCATACAAATTCAAATTCACCACAACATTCACACGTTTAATCAACCACAACTCTTACAAAAGGCTAAGGCTTTCAACGATATCTATTTTTAGAAACGAAAAATTTAATCTCTTATGACAATTTCCTAAACATTAGATAATGAGGACAGCGAGTAAACGTTACAATTATCATAATAATATACCATTCAATAGAAACTAGCTTATACAAAGATCCAAAATCCAAATCCAACGCAAAACGTGTACACCTCGTTTCCCCTCATACTACAGACCGAGACACCCACTCAAGCCTTATGCAACTTATTCTTCAACTTATCCTTCAGCCCCCCACCAGCCTTATCCCCCTCCAAATTCCCCCCATTAGGAGCCTTCGTATCCATCTGCCCCGTAACCTTCTTCTCATCCGCACCGGAGCGCTTAATCCCCTTCTCTGTCAACAGACCTGCGACAAAAACATTAGCACCTATTTTTCGTAACTCTAACCGAAATGGGACAAAAACTCACGATCAGCCTCGCGACCAGCTCCAGGAGCACTAGCGTCGAAATCCCCTCCATCAGCTTTCATCCCACTGCTCTTAACCCACTGCTCCCCCGTCCCCTCCCCGCTCGTGCGACGCATGCCCTCGCCGCCAGGTTCGCCTGGGAGGTGTCCCGTCAAGCTCTCGCGGCGACCATGGCGTGCGCCTTCTCCAGCGGAATCACCTGTCTTGGCGCCGGCGGCTCCAGCACCAGCAGCACCAGCTCCAACGGCACCGGCTCCAGCAGCGCCGGCACCAGGACCAGCTGAGCTAGACGTGGAGGCCTCTCCTACATCCTTGACCTTCTTGTCCTCAGCGTGCGCCCTGGAAGGCGTGACGTCGGCTGCATCAGCCTCGCCATCACCTACGCCCGCAAACTTTGCGTTCTGTCCCTGTTGCTGTGACTGCTGTCTCGTCGTATCCGTCGTGCTCGTCTTACCCGCGTCCTCAGTTCCCTTCCCCGTATACCCATCCTCACCAGGCAGATACCCATTCTCGTCTCTCACCCCAGCACCATCCCTCTTTTGGCCTGCACTCCACAGTCCCGCGCCTCCTGCCGCAGCACCAGCTCCAGCGCCGGCAGCGGCACCGGTGTATCCCGCGCCACCGGTACCAGAACCACCGGTGTACGCCGCACCAGCACCACTACCCGGCGTCTCAGCAGACCCCATAGCGCGCGCTGCGGTCTCGCGGGCGTTAGAGTAGGATCCGCCTTGGCGAGCGGAGGTACCTGTGTTGGCGGAGGAGGGGATGGGGATCGTGCCAGCGGCTGGGCCGGAGCGGGGGGAGATGTCGGAGGAGCGGCGGGGCTCGCCTTCGCCGGTGGTGGACGAGTATCCGCCTGCTGCGCCGGTGGCGGAGGTGGAGGTGTTGGAGGTATAGCCTGAGGTGCCGGTGGTGTCGCCTCTTGAGGAGGCGATACGTTGTTGGGATGTTTCGTCTGTGGTTGTTAGTTCGTGCACTCAGTGTACAGACAAATAAGTAAACTCTGTTTAACTAGTTAGTACATATCCTATTTCCGATACCACGGGAAAGGGGTAAACGAACCACCTAGGTTGCCAGCATCGTACGGCTCGCCCGCCCTCGTATTCCCTGTCTTTCCGGACAGCGGCTCATGGGTAGTCTCTCCTGTGGCATTGGTGCGTGTAGTAGCATCTGTGGTAGTACCCTGGGCGTTCTGTCCATGCTCTCCGTGCTCGCCAAAGAGGGCTTCAGTTGCGGCGCTTGCGGCGCGCTGGATGGTTTCCATGATTGCTTATAGATGCGTTTGAGGGCTTCGTGAACAGTGTTTTGAGTGGTTTAGTAACAAGTAGATGGTTGGTATTATAGTATGTATAGTCTTATATCCAGGACAAAAGGGAGGCTCGAAATGCGGGGAGGAGAGGAGGCATATATCCTCTCCCCTTCGGCCTTGAATCGCTGACGTCGACCATATATGCGGCAATGACGGCCTATCCTGCCTTGCTTCACCACCATTCAGCCCGGTTCACCCTCCATCTTCCCCTATCAACCATCTGGATCGTCCCTTAACCACTGTAGGGCAACCCTGATGAACGGTGGTACCGGTGTACATGACGTCGTCCATGGAGGGGGAATGACGTCATACATCTACAACTTTCAGCTTGGGCGACAATTTGCGCGCGGGGTACGGTTTTTCCGTATTCCGGCGAACGCACGGAGACGACCCCGCCAATTATTTTTTCTACGTGAGGTAAGGGGCAGCGGGAGTAATTGTTGAAAAAGGGATGGGTCGCTATTAATTCTAGGCTACTTTTATCAAATAAGACAACCTCCTAAGCTTGCGCTGCTTGTCAAAACGTGTAATTATTTCGTGTACGAGGCAACCTCCAGCAAACTTTTACGTGCAATGCTGAGTCCCATCATCATGAGTGTGGCACTCCTTCCCAGCCTCTCCAGTCGCAGTAGGTACCGGCGCAGCAGCAGTCGTCGACCCAGGAATGACCCTCGTTGGATTAACTGACGTGGCATCAGCACCGGCGGCCGAGCTAGTCACGCTCCCGCTATCATGATCGTGATCATGCTCCTCCTCAACGACCTTGCCCGCACATCCCTCGCCGGGAACCGAGATGTCGTATGCGTATGCCTCAAGCGCAAAGTATGACAGCGACGCGCTGTTACGCGCGGCGTCAGTGTGGTTTACGCCCTTTGCCAACTCGAGGAGTCCAGAGTACCCGTCGGCAAAGTGGCCGACTTCGTCTTCGCCGACGAGCGGGACGTGGTACAGACGGTGCATGAGGTCCGCAGCCCAGTAGTCGTTGGTGCGTCCCGTTGCCATGTCGAAGCCCCGAGCACAGAGGGCAGTCAGGGGGCGACGGCTTGTGTACGAGAGGGGGCAGATGACGGTCTCATCGGTGGCGTTGGACCCTCTGTGGTGTCCAGCATAGCCTGCGATTGCGTTAGAGGGGTTGGCGTTGGAGAGAGGATGAGGACCTACCTTCTTGAGTCGCGCAGTTCTTGTCTGGGTCATCGCAGCGGAAGATGACACCAGCGCGGTTCCCGGTAGCGATCTTGTCCAGCCATCCGATGACAGGGGCGGTTGGGCCCTGTCCGAAGTACTTCTGGAAGATCTTGGACGAGTTGCGGTGGATGAGGACTGGAGGTTGGTTAGCATTGACATGCGAAGGGGTTGTCACATTATCACTGGGAAGTGGTAACGTGACGACGTCAGGGCCATACTGTGCTCTTTTGCATGCGTTGCAATCTTCACAGCTTGCTCGAGGCCAGATGTGATCTCATGGCGCTCAGTGGAGTTGCAAGAGGGGTGAATGACGAACTCCGAAGAGTATCCCGAGCTCCAGTCATACACTGGAACAGGAGTCGAGCTTGCAAGGGCCGGGGAGGTGGACGTGAAGGGAGAGTCCGAAGCAGCAACGGGTAAGGCTGCAGCTTGGAGTGCCTGGAGGGATACCCCGACGAGAACCGAAGAAAGACGCATTTTTGTGAGAGAGGCTAGGAACTGATTGACAGCACTTGTACGGGTTGAGGTGACAGCTTCAAAGGGGATCTGCGAGGGGCAGCAGGAGCTGTTTATATACCCACGCACGAAGCTGCATACCTCAGCTGCCGTCATCACTTCCATTCTTTCCATATCCCAATCCCCCCACCCCATTTACACTCACAGCCTCCTCCCATTCCTCGCACTCCTCCTATTGCGGAAAGATCGTAGGCATCAAAAACGAGAAAATGCACTGATACCTTGTTGGACAGTGGACCCATGCGTGACACCCACGTTCTGCTCGAATGAGTACTTATACACCCGGGTTGCGTTGACAGCCACGCTAAAATAGTAGTACCGCAACCTCATGGGCGTGCTAACCTCGTGGGAACGTCTTACCTGTGCCAATCATGCAAATCACCCCAAATCACCCCAAATCACCCCCACGGGTTATCCATTTTTATGCTTCATACGTACCAAATACTAAGAATGCCTAGGCTTGGCTGAGCGGACACCTTCAATCCCTTCAGGCATATTTGATCCAATTAGATAGAATCATAATATTCGCATATAGTCGGCTACTATTGTATGCACACACACACACACACACACACATAAACGAGCGCGGCAATATTTTATCCACCAAGGTGCCCTTCCAAGACCAGCCAAGCGACAAACCTGCACTTGGCGGGAAGGTGTTGGACTTTACTTGCAGTATAGCTCCATAACATCGCGATATGAGCGAGTTTGTTTGTTAGGCTTACTAGGTTTACGCTTTGCAATGCTCTACACTTACTGGTTGGACGGGGAGTGGGGGTTGAATCATCGTATGTTGGACCCTTTTTTGTCAATCCTTCCGAAGTCGAACCCTTTTCCCTTCTCTGTACACCACTTTTTATAAGATGAAAACGTGCTCCCGCCTCGAGCATTCTTCTTTTCTACATAAATTTGAAAAAAAATTCATCCTTTTCACATCTATCACGTCTGCATTTGCCAGACAAGATGCTTTCGAAGCAGGTGATAGTCGCCGCTGCGCTCCTCCAATTCTTGGCCGTGCCAGCGATTGCTCAGGTCACTCTGACGGGATGTCACTTACACGATGGTGTTGAGTAAGCCTTTCCCATCCTATCCATTCGTCATTCATTGCCAAGCCTGTCTTTACAAAGGTAGTAAGTGCTGACATTAATCCTTAGATTCTGTTTTCTCCCTAATGGCGAGGAAACTGAAATCGGTCGTGCGACAAGCTCTGTAGCTAGTCCGACCCCTACTGCGCCAACCTCTGTGGCTGCGACGACGACAGCTGCGTCGACGACAGCTGCTGCGCAGACAACTGCTATTACAAGTTGCCATAGCCATGAGACGACACAGTAAGTATTATCGCTTGTCCCGTGAGTGAGTGAGGATGCTGACCAAAGACAGATTTTGTATCAAGGGCAATGGAGAAGAAGTTCAAGTGATGGCTACCCAGACAGGAGACACCCCCCTGCCTACAGCATACAATGGGTGTCATTCACATGGCGCAGAGATGTAAGTTGTGCTTGATTATATCAACTCCCCTCTCACCTATGCCCCTATTTCATCATCGATTGAAGGCAACTCCATCACTACCCCCAACAAACAAAGCTAATACATTGGATTGAAGGTTCTGCATTGCCCCGGATGGAACCGAAGTGGAGGTAGCCGCTGCTGCCGCCGAGGAAGGGCACACGGATGAACATTCCGAAGGAGCCGGTCATTCAGAAGGGTCATCAGGAGAGAGCTGCCACTTCCACGCTGGCGTAGAGTAAGTGAAGCTGTGCGAACACGTCTTTAATGAACATCTACTAATCCATAACTAACAGACATTGTGTCGGAGGGTCTGCAGAGACCACCTGCGAGAGGAAGGACCGGGACTACAACATCAAGCTCCGCATCGGACTTATCTTCCCGATGTTATTTGCAAGCGCGCTCGGTAAGGATTATTCAAGTCGTGGCTTGGAGCAATACTAACCTGTCCTAGCTGTTTACGCGCCCCTCATTATGAAGAAGATGCTCAAGATGAACGGCTCCGGCATCGTATTCACCATCATCAAACAATTCGGCACAGGAGTTATCATCGCCACCGGCTTCGTCCATGTACGTCCAACACACCCCTACTTCAAAGTTCAAAACTAACATCCTCCAAGCTCCTCACACACGCAGAGCTCATGTTCGGCAACGAGTAAGACCCCCCCCTCCCCAACCTCACCCACACCCCACCAACTAACACCCCAAAGATGCCTAGGCGAACTCCAATACGAAGCAACAACCACCGCCATCGCCATGGCCGGCGCCTTCCTAGCGTTCCTAATCGAATACCTCGGCCACCGCCTCGCCACCTGGCGCCGCCAAACCATAACCACCTCGCACCTCTCCTCCTCCGCGCCAAAAGAAGAATCCGGCGGCGACGGCGCCACTCAAACCCCTCCCCTCAAAGGCAGCCACCCCTCGCACAGCGACTCCGACGCCCCCGGCCTCGCAGCCCTAAGCCACCACTACAACACCGAGCCCTGCTCGTCCGTGAACCCGAACGACACGATGACGGTGCTTGTCCTAGAGGCGGGAATCATCTTCCACTCCATTCTCCTCGGCATCACGCTCATTGTCGCCGGGGACTCCGTATTCATCACCCTCTTCATCGTAATACTCTTCCACCAAATGTTCGAAGGTCTCGCGCTCGGCGCGCGCATCGCTGCTCTCGACCCCTCAGACGTGGGCGAGAATACCGTGTCGGCCTGGCGCAAGACGAAGAACTGGGCTATGCCGCTTACCTTTGCGGTCATCACACCGATCGGGATGGCGATTGGGATTGGGGTTCTGCATAAGTTTAATGGGAATAACCCCTCGACTATCATTGCGCTGGGGACGCTCGATGCGCTGTCTGCCGGGATTTTGATCTGGGTCGGTCTGGTGAGTATGTGGGCCCATGACTGGCTGTTTGGGGAGTTGAAGGATGCGCCGCTGGTGAGGACGCTGGTGGCTGGGGTGAGTCTGGTGAGTGGGCTTGTGCTGATGGGGGTGCTTGGGAAATGGGCGTAAGGGTTGGGCTTGGGAAAGGGATATACAGGGAATGGGTAAAAACTGGGACATAGCATAGATGGGAATAAAGGAGGCCAAAGGGGCGGGGTTAATTTTGGAGTTAAACTTTCGTAGGGACATGGGATATTTTGTGACGGTCTTTGGGATGGAAATGTATCTTCTCTTCTGAGCCGCATTCGCCTTTCTCCTGATGACACAGTAGCAATAAACACAATAATGAAATATCCCAACGCCGTTTACGATACTCCCCACGTACAGTCCGTCACCGTCCCTTACCCCCTTTTTTCTGCCACCACCCCCAATGTCACCCATGCTCTTCACAAGAAGAATCGCATGTCGATTCACTCCATCAGAACAAGAGGAATACGATAGACTATCGCAAGAGCCAAGGCTACGCTTGGTGCGTTTAGTGTATGACGGAAACGGGACAAGCTTTTGAGGAATCGAAATGCAGCATCATAAGCAACGGTTCCTGTCACTGTTTGACAGCTGTCACCGTTGGATTCCTGTCACCATTAGACTGCTCGCACCGCTACTATTTTCTCGTCATCACCTTATTTACTCCCCCTACCCCCATCGCCCTCACATCTGCCATTAGCGCTGTGCTACTATTTCCCCCGTGCGCATATCTCAAATGTCCACAGTTTGTCAAAGAAGTTGTATAACCTGACTTTGGCGCAAAGATCACCAAGGGCAGTCTTGGACATTTGCCGTTGGAAAATTATTTCATTCTTCATCTCTATAATGTAGAACCATTCACCAACCCTAACCCAAACCATTCAGTTGTTTTTCAAACAGGCGAAAATCTACACCCATGTTGTCTACCAATGCGTTCATGGGCTGTTATTGAAACACGCTCCATATGAGCTAGGAGTAATAGACACCTCTGTTGACAGTCCGGAGTCACCCTTGACTGTGTAGTGGCCACTATTCAGACGTTAGAAATCCAATCAATATGCGACGCTACACTTCACAAAATGTCACTGTCTGAAAGCAGACCAAACAGTGCCACCTTGGAGAGATTGGAGTGAGAGACCTACCCTAGCTCGCCGCACTGATCAATAATATTATTGATTGCGCCCACAACGTCACCTTGAGCAACATGCGTGTTGTCGAACAAGTAATCATTGCTGATGCAGAACTGAACGCTTCCGTGGGTAAACGCATATGAATGGTCAGCAACCACCTCGATTGGCCACCCCCAGCCCTTAACATTGTTGGCGACGTCGTCCCTAATGGCCCACTCGTCATTAGAGCTCATACTGCCGAAGCTGCCGCTGAAGCAAGTTGCGGCGAAGGCGGCTCCTGGGAAGGCGGCGGCGGCCGCCGCGACAAAAAGTGTATAGCGCATGATTGGGTACAGGTTGATGATTGTGGAATATAAAAGGTGGTCGAGTGAATTGTGTGTTCGTGATGAAAAATAGTATGAGTGTGTTACTTTGAGAGGGATTTGACGCTGGCTTTATACAGCGGTGCTCTGGTAGTATAATCCGTACAATCTCTAAGTGAAGGAGGGGACTACATTATTTCCGTATTCTATACGCAAAATATCACTATTCTAGAGTCTTGTTGGCTAAGAATACACACGGTGTGGATTCTTCGTATTGCTATAAACACAGTAAGCGCCGCAATTGAGACCGACAATATCCGGAATACCGGTCGCATTATAGGGAGCTTTCTCACACTTATCAAATCAATGAGTGACCTCGACGTATACGCAAGCTGAGAGTCACTATTTTTTTTTGGCGACATACCGGAAGCCCGGTTGTTTTTAGTAAGGCTATAGCCCTGTCACTTTGCGGGATGATCTCAGATCTCCGAAGCACTAATATACGGGGCGCAGCTGTCATCCTTGTATTTCAGTCCAGCTTCAAAAAGTGTCGTGGGATAAAGTCCTTACAGCTCCCGGTGGCAATGCACCTCTTCTACCTCATGGAAAATAAAAACAACTACAATGCTTCTTAAGTTCTTACGCTACTTTCAAACCTTACTATACTCATCTACGAACAGTCTGGCTAAACTGCTTATACCTATCAAAAGTTGGAGTGCGTCACGTCCACCGGATCGCAATACAAGGCCTGCATCTTGCGTTGATGAGGTGTGGTCGCTTTCACATAACTAAGGGAGATTATAACAGGAATTGTGGGCGCAATGCTCTGCAGAACAAACCAGATGTCAGACTTCTACATCAAGAACTATCACATACGACCATAGACTCAAGAGAATTGGGCATCCCGTCCGCTCTGCCATACACAAGCTTGCGTATCCTCTGGCTAATAGTCTCAATCGTGCTAATAGGCATAGCGTGGAATCGCGGCCCGGAGAGACGATAATAGTAGAGCAATTGACAGCGAAGACTCTAATGGACAAGGGGTTGGTAGGCGCTGTATTTCCTCATCTTCGTCACTTGGAATTGCTGATAGCCCAGAGTTGCTCATTCTAGTAGAAATATCAAGTAGTATATTATCTGTGGATCTAGTTCTCGAATCTATCTATGAGGGCGGGATAAACTCCTCGTAACTTAGCATCCTTGGCGTAGCTTGCCAAGGACTCGAATGCTATTCGAGTCCTTGACAAATACTCGCCGAATACCTCAGTTATGGCCCCCAAAACTGCCCATCGCCGAATACTATCTAAAAAGCACAAATACTAATACTATTTTGATGATCACTGCATATTTCTATTAATAGGATAATTTGGTTAATATGGGATACTTTAGCCTCAACTCGCTAGTAAGGAGCGCGCAGCCCCCATTACTCTAGAAGAAGCCATTATGCGTTAGTTATCACATTATCTAAAGTGGCGGAAGGATCACCACTATACAACGAAGAAAGCTATTACAATTAGAAATTCTATAACACGACCTAATGGCCCTCGTCATAATGTGCGACACACCTAGAAACCTACAAGCACCAAGACACCACCCCACCACCACCCACACACCATGAAGCCCACCGCCTTCCTGCGCCTCGGCCTCCTCGCTGCCGCCACCAAAACAGCCACAAGCCTCGCCAATTCCACCTGTCTAACATCCTGCCTCTCCGACGCCATCGTCCCTTTCATCACCCCCTCCTCAGACGACTGGCCCCTCCTCTCCACCTCCTTCAACACCCGCCTCCCCTACACGCCCCTAATCATCGTCATCCCGCGGAGTACCTCGCACATCATCGGCGCGGTCCGCTGCGGCGTTGCGGCTGGCGTGAAGGTAACCCCCAAAGCCGGGGGGCACTCGTACGCCGCGCTTGGTCTGGGGGGGGAGGATGGCCACATGGTGGTGGAGATGGAGCATATGACTGCTGTGAGTCTGGACCCGGAGACGGGGATTGCGACTGTGCAGCCGGGGGCGAGATTGGGGGATATAGCGATTGAAATTTTTAGGAAGGGGGCGAGAGCGTTTTCGCACGGGACGTGTTTGGGGTGAGTTTCCCAATCCCCCACTCTGGATGATGGGGCTGTATGAATAAGCTTTACTTCCGCATACGAACGTACATGGCTGACCTACCTAACTAAAAGTGTCGGCATAGCAGGCCACGTCCTTCACGGTGGCTACGGTATGTCCTCGCGCGAGCACGGCCTAGCACTAGACTGGGTAGACGGTCTCACCGTGGTCCTCGCTAACGGTACCGCGGTGGACTGCTCAGCGACCGAGCACCCTGACCTATTCTTTGCGATGCTCGGCGCCGGCTCTGGGTTCGGTATCGCGTCCGAATTCCGCTTCCGGACCTTCGCGGCGCCAGAGACTGTGACATGGTTCTCTGCCGCGCTGCCATGGAATAAGACGACCGCTGTAGCGGGGCTTGAGGCACTAGAGACGTATACGAGGGGTGTGATGCCGAAGGAGCTAAACATGCGACTCACGGGGTCTTTGTATTCGATGTCGCTAGAGGGGGTGTACTACGGTGATCGAGCGGGGTTAGATAATGCGCTCGCACCGTTGCTAGAGAAGACGGGGGGGGAGGTGGCGACGGCGGGGACGACGGGGTGGATTGGGGGGTTGGAGCATTTTTCGGAGACGAGGACGGGGTTGAATGTTTTGTATCCTTATGATGCTGTAAGTTTCTCCTCTCTTCTCTTCTCTTGATATAGAGCTGCGCAGTGCAGTGCAGTAGGAGTAGTACGGGGCTGATACTAGGTAGCACGACGTATTCTACTCAAAGAGCCTCGAACTACAAGGTCTGAACGGCACATCGGCCCAGAATTTCGTGGACTACGGGTTCGACGTCGCCTTCACTACGAACCGGATGTGGTGGTTCCAACTCGACCTCCAAGGCGGCTCGAGCTCCGGGATTTGGGCGCGGAATGACGGCGTGACGTCCTACGCGCACCGTGACAAACTATATATCATCCAGTTCTACGACCGCGTATCCAGCGGGGAATACACAGCAGAAGGGTTCGAGTTTCTCGACGGGTGGGTGAACGCAACGACGGCGCCGCTAGAGTGGGGGACGTGGGGGATGTATGTTAATTATGTGGATGCGAGGCTAGAGCGCGGAGAGGCGGAGGAGTTGTATTGGGGGGTGAATTTGCCAAGGCTACAAGAGATCAAGGCGGAGGTTGATCTGGGGGAGGTGTTTTATAATCCGGTTTCGATTAAGCCGGCGATGGAGTAGAAGGGGGGGTGGGAGGGATGTGCGGCTGTTAAGTTTGCGAGCCCGTTTTAAGAGGTGAAATGAGAGAGTGAACCCTTAAATCTAGTACGCTGCCGTGAACTCTTCTTTGCTAAAAGGGCTTCTCGCAATTAGATTGGCACTATTCGAACATATAACACAAACCTCACACACTGCGCGAGAGAGATTGAAATCCCCATGAGTCAAGTCTAGATGAGGTGTGGTGGGGTGTATGGAATTTCCATTCTGCTCCGTGTCTACTCAATACCGATATCTCCTTTCCACCTACAACCGTGTCTCTAAACAGCTCCCACTATCATCGGGTGCTCCCCAAGCATTCCGTGCGTGAATGCGTGTTATACGCAAAGCCTGTGGATAATACATGATATATCTCCCCCTCCCTGCCCGTCTCCCGCACCCAACTCTTCCCCCTCCCTCGCTCTCTCTCTCTTCCTCCCTCACTCCCTATTCCCATTTTGTCTGCCGCTAGCACTGTGGTACCATTTCTCAGTGTCTATACCTCGAATATCCACCGTTTGTCAGCGTGTAGGTAGAGCCGCTGCATATATATACTCCGCAATCTAGTAAATATCACATACGACCATAGACTGAAGAGGATTGGGCATCCCGTCCACTCTGCACAAGCTTGCATAACATTAGATTAATGGACTCAATCGTGCCAATAGGCATAGCGCGGAATCACGGCCCCTGCCGTCTGAAGGGTGAGGCGCGGGGTAAGCAGGGGTGAGCAGGGTGAGGAGGGCACTAAAATCCTACGAAATGCCCACTAGTCTCGAAAGTTACCCCATTCATTGAGTTGAAAGAAGGGATAGGGCCGAATTAATAGTTTCGTCATCGTACAAGAACTATAAAACCCATGCACTGCCGCATAATAATCTTAAGAAATTTCCCGTAGCCTACCTCGCCACGTGTCGACTTTAAACTCTCTATTATGATTGCTCCAAGTCCCTTTGGAACTTGGGCATTTGTCCTTGCCGCACCAGCTTTGCTGGTTTCCCATTGTGCCGCATTGGAACCCGATTTTGATTTTATTATTGTTGGTGGTGGAACAGCAGGCCTGACTCTGGCCAATAGACTTACTGAGTCTCCGCATGTTACTGTCGCAGTAATTGAAGCAGGCGGTGAAGTCATTAACAATCCGAATGTGACGGACCCAAACTCCTTCACGGTCGCTCTTAATACCGCGATCGACTGGCAATATAAATCTGTCAATCAAACTCATGCAGGAGACCAAAAAATCGCATATAGCGCTGGCAAAGCTCTTGGTGGAACGAGCACAATCAATGGTATGATCTTAGCATCCCTAATGATGATCGCTAACAAATCTAGGCATGACATATGTGCGCGCAGAGAAAGCTCAGATAGATGCCTGGGAAAAACTTGGAAATAGTGGATGGAGTTGGGACGACCTGTTCCCGTATTACCTAAAAAGCGAGCAATTCGATTCTCCCACTTCTGCTCAAGTCGAAGCAGGCGCAACATACGTTTCACAACACCATGGCAAAAAGGGTCCCCTAAATGTAGGATATGGCTTTGGACTGCTGAATGGCACATATCACGAAGTGGTAGAACAGGCATGGAACAGTTTGGGTATTCCTACGAGTCTTGATGTTAATGGTGGCAATGTTCGAGGCTTTACTGTTTGGCAGAGTACCATCAATCGGGATGCTAACGTACGAGAGGATGCTGGCAGAGCGTATTACTACCCAGTTCAAAGCAGGCCCAATCTTCACGTGTTCCTAAACACAGTTGCAAATAGGATTACCTGGCGAGAGTCAACGAGCGAATGCGCTGTTGCAAGTGGTGTGGAAATAACAGCTGCGGATGGCACAGTTACTACCCTTGATGCCAAGCGTGAAGTCATTCTCTCAGCCGGCTCATTAAGATCTCCTGCCATTCTCGAGCTCTCAGGAATAGGAAATCCCAGGTAGTTAAGCCTCCTCAAAAACACACCAAGTTTACTGACGTGAGAAGCATCCTAAATAAATCCGGAATTCCTGTCAAGATCAACCTCCCCGCCGTCGGCGAAAATTTACAAGACCAACCGAACAGCCAGATTATCATGACTTCTAATACAACGTTTAATGGATCTATTCCATACGTAGCTTTTGGTTCAGCTTCCGATTTTTTGGACTCGATGCCTAAAAATGTCAACTTAACGGCTTGGGCTGAGAAAGTTGCAGTCGCAATCGATCATGCTATTAGCGTATCATCGTTGGAACAAATTTTCCGCATACAATATGAATTAATTAACAACGGCGTTGTGGATGCAGAATCAATCCTCCAGACATCCTACAATCTTGGCTACGGTCCAAGCGGTTTGGTAGCTTCAGCATTCTGGCTTTTACTGCCATTTTCTAGAGGCAATGTGCATATTAGCTCCTCGGATCCTTTGGCATATCCGGTCATAAACCCAAACTATTTCCTCGTTGACTTTGACGTCGAAGTCCAAGTAGCAATTTCGAAATGGACAAGGAAGTTCTGGGACACGCCTCCTATCCAAGGTCTCGCAACTGAGACGTCTCCTGGGTTTGATGCATTGCCTAAAGATGCTTCTTATGAGCAATGGGCGAATTGGGTGAAGACTAGCTGTTAGTGTCCTACCTCTCTTGGGGCGGTTTTCTTACTGACATTCACCAAGTTACTGGGAATTCCCACCCACTAGGAACGGCAGCTATGATGTCAAAGGAGCTTGGCGGAGTTGTGGATAGTGAGCTGAGGGTTTACGGGACGCAGAACGTAAGGGTTGTTGACGCAAGTGTTTTCCCGACCCAGGTCAGTGGGCACTTGACGAGTACGATTTATGCGATTGCAGAGAAGATTGCCGATGTTATTAAGGCTAGCATTTAATTATTACGGGGAGCTTGATATAAGCGTTAAAGATGATGCCTGTTACGAAGGATGTTGTGCGTCAAAAGCGTAGCGTGTGGCTTAGCTGTAGACTTCAACGGGGGTAATGGCCCCAATCGTGCTAATAGGCAGTTTATATTTATTTACTGCTATGGTGCTAAACTACTCGTAAAAATTACCAAAGTATGCACGTTGGTGCTATTATTTTAGGGCGACACTCGGCCTGGATCGAGGTGTCGAGGTCACCACTCTCTTGCTAAACTGGAGTTTTCAGGTTCGGAAAAGAGGGTAAGCGCTAGCACTCGCGCATGCCGTAAGCATGACAGGCTGTGTAACATAAATCCCTTTTATTGACCGGACAATCATGTGCGACATGCATGTTCTTGATGGAAGGCCGGGTTAGTCGGGCCATTTCCCCTCGATCCAGGCGCCATGGAGCCGTTAGACTTGTGGTGTCCTATTTATAAAGAGATGAGACGGCAATGATAGTGTGCAAAGCTAGACTGTGTCGATCTCTGTTGTCTTCGGAAACCAAATTCTCCAATATGGCCGGGAAATATCTAATTCAGCATGCTACAGTGGTCTCAGTTGACGCTGCCATCGGAGTTGTTCCTAACTGTGATGTTCTCATTGAGAATGGTATCATCACCGCAGTCGCCCCGAATCTTCCCACATCTGCAGACCTCACAATTATTGATGCCACTGATGCCATCGTGTCTCCAGGTTTCGTGGACACACATAGACATACCTGGCAAACCCAGCTGCGAACGGTAACATCAAACTATGTTCTATTAGACTACATCTTCAATATCCGCAATATATATGGCTCCTGCTATACTCCCCATGACGCATACATGGGTAACTACTGTGGAGCCCTCGAATCGATCGATAATGGCATCACGTACTTGGTTGATCATTCTCATATAATGAATTCTCCTGACCATGCGGATGCGGCCGTCCGAGGTCTTCAAGACTCTAAAATCAGAGGGGTGTTTTGCTATGGCTTGTATGACAACCCCGCTTGGGAAGGCTCGAGTGTGGGCAAGGAACTCGAGATTAATAACCCGAAATGGAGGTGGGATGATGCCAGGCGCGTTAGGGAGAAATACTTCAAGTCAAATCAACCTACGGACCGACTACGATTTGGGCTTGCCCCTGCTGAACTAGAACTAGGCGCACTCGATGAAGCTATTGGCGAGGTTGAGTTTGGTAGATCATTGGGATCTGCAGTAATTACTGGTCATGTAGCAATGGGAAGATATGATCGTGGGGCCCATATCGTTCGCAACTTTGAGAAGAGGAATCTTCTTGGCCCAGATCTTTTGTTCAGCCATTGTGCAACATTGCATGATGATGAACTCGAGGCTGTCAAAAAGTTTGGTGTCTCTCTATCGAGCACTCCAGATACGGAGCTTCAGATGGGAATGGGTCATCCAATCGCCTTTAAAGCGCACAAACACGGTTGCGTTGCAAGCATTGGGATAGACATTACCTCGAATAATCCTGCGGACATGTTTCAACAAATGAGGTTACTTCTCCAGGCTCAGCGACATTCGGACAGCGAAAACAGCGCTGCAAGATTTACAAATGTATCACAGAGATGCGAGGAAGTTCTTCAGATGGCAACTATTGGTGGCGCAACAGCTGTGGGATTGCAACATGTCATCGGTAGCATCACTCCTGGCAAACGAGCTGATCTTTTAATTACTCGCTGCGATTCGACCAGAATGACTCCCGTGCATGACCCTATCGCGGCATTGGTGCTGTATGCAAATGCTTCAGATATTGATACGGTCTTCGTTGATGGGGAGTTGGTCAAGCACAAGGGACTTCTGACAGGAGTGGACTGGCCTAAGATACGCCAAGATCTTCGTGATTCAGCCACATCTATCATGGGACGATCAAAGAATGCTCCTCTTAAGGAGGTTGAAGTTGCTGCCACACAGATGTTTCAAAGGTTTGCAGGCGATGGAAATAGGAACGACGGGGCTAGTACCACGGGACGATCTAAAATTTAGGTCATCGCGTGGTGCTACTTGATATCTTCAGAGAATACCTTTAGTTTGAGTGCTAACATTTGAGGTCAAGGGGCTTGATTTAAAGCTAGCCCTTGAGTTACTTGTCATGCAAAAATCGCTACACACTCATTAAATGTCAATGACCGATTTTAATGCATGGTTACAGTTTCTTGCCGCTATCTCGTTTTCTGTCGCCGAGCCCCTTTCCCCCCCACCGCCCGCTATTCTCACC